>JAZGLO010005902.1:0-241483 GCA_036873155.1 Biomphalaria sudanica | reverse complement strand
GTACTAGACCTAGACTAACAATAAACTGTGTACTAGACCCTAGACTAACAATAAACTGTGTACTAGACCCTAGACTAACAATAAACTGTGTACTAGACCCTAGACTAACAATAAACTGTGTACTAGACCTAGACTAACAATAAACTGTGTACTAGACCCTAGACTAACAATAAACTGTGTACTAGACCCTAGACTAACAATAAACTGTGTACTAGACCTAGACTAACAATAAACTGTGGGGGGTAGAAACTATTTCTTGACCCATTGTTTTTGATTAGAACTATTTCATACTTTTGACTTTCATAACACGCTCTGATTCCATCACTGTCTGGATCTGTTGGAAAGGGGTAGGGTGGACAAAAATGGGACTAATTCAGCTTATACCATCACTTCACTCAGGTAAAATTTCTTTCCCTTGTTTGAGATCCCAAACAAAATAATTATTATAGTTAATTAATTAATTGGTTAATTTTTAAAATATTTCTTGTGTTGTCAGGTAAAAGAAATAATTGTGCAAAATTTCAGCTGATTTGGTTGAGGGAGAAATAACGTGTACAAACTTTTAGCCAGACAGACAGACAAACAGACAGATATTACTTTTGTAAAAAAAAAACCTTGCTCATATTTAGACTCATTGAAAAGTAGATAATAAAATAAAAAACAAAGCTTTGGGTGTGTTTAGTATGAGTTAAAGTGAAATTTACACCCAACGCGTTCAATTTTATTATTTCATTTTCTCCTTTTTAGTGCCTTTTAGAATGAGCACTTTTTTGTTTAAATAAATAAAATGTCTATAATTTCACGTTAGGATCTTTTTCATTCCCTGGCGCTACTGTTGTCACTCTAACAATGTAACAGCCAAACTTACAGCCCATGTGTGCTTTAAATAGGTCTTACCATTCGCCAAGAGAATCACACAGATGTGTAATGTTGTTTAACTTAGTACATTTTCTATATAGAAACAAAAATATTTTAATACGACTAATTAATTGCCTAATTGATTTTTTAAAACTAATTCATGAGTTGTCATCGAGCATGAGCTTATATGCGAAAAATTTAAAAAGTCTAAACATACAAGAAACATAAAAGTATGATTTAAAATAAGCGATGAGAAAATAATTGTATTTCTTCTGGCTTATATTCAAATATTTCTTCTATTGGTTTATTGTGTGCCCTACTGCTATTTTGTTCTCCCTATTCCCAACTCTACAGATTTTTAACCTTTCCTTTGTATTGTCAACTTTCTCTTGTACTGCCACGTAGTGTGCTCAAAGCTATACTGCAATAAATATTTTAATATAATTTGATTCTCAAACTGTTTGACAGGGTCCTTGCAATTCTGTTCAATGGACTTCAAGGTGTCTCCATTTTCATCTCATATATCTGCAACCCAAGAGTTTATCATCTGTATTTCAAGAGGTCTCCTCAGCAGACTTCCTCAGCGCCACCAACAACAGAGACACTTGACTAAATGTACACTACAGGAACTATATCTGTACATGGGACATTTTGTCTCATTACATTACTGTAGCCTTTGTCTCATTACATTATTGTAGCCTTTGTCTCATTACATTACTGTAGCCTTTGTCTCATTACATTACTCTAGCCTTTGTCTCATTACATTATTGTAGCCTTTGTCTCTTTACATTATTGTAGCCTTTGTCTCTTTACATTATTGTAGCCTTTGTCTCATTACATTACTCTAGCCTTTGTCTCATTACATTATTGTAGCCTTTGTCTCATTACATTATTGTAGTCTTTGTCTCATTACATTACTGTAGCCTTTGTCTCATTACATTACTGTAGCCTTTGTCTCATTACATTATTGTAGCCTTTGTCTCATTACATTATTGTAGCCTTTGTCTCTTTACATTATTGTAGCCTTTGTCTCATTACATTGTTGTAGCATTTGTCTCATTATGTTATTGTAGCCTTTGTCTCATTACATTATTGTAGCCTTTGTTTAATTACATTACTGTAGCCTTTGTCTCATTACATTATTGTAGTCTTTGTCTCTTTATATTATTGTAGCAATTGTCTCATTACATTATTGTAGCTTTTGTCTCTTTACATTATTGTAGCCTTTGTCTCATTACATTATTGTAGCCTTTGTCTCTTTATATTATTGTAGCCTTTGTCTCATTACATTATTGTAGCCTTTGTCTCATTACATTATTGTAGCCTTTGTCTCATTACATTGTTGTAGCATTTGTCTCTTTATATTATTGTAGCCTTTGTCTCATTACATTTTTGCAGCCTTTGTCTCTACAATATTGTAGCATTTATCTCTTCACGTTATTGTAGCAGCATTGCATTTAACAATACACTTTGGGTGTTTTTAAATTTGATTCAACCATTAATTTACGCACTCTCTGGCCACTCTCGGCTATTCTCAATGCTGGGCCAACCCTCACCCCCCCAGAGATATAAATATATAAGAAAGTAAGACTTTTTGTGGTCATAAAGTACACAGTGATTTATTTGAGTACTTCTAATAGACTTCTACTTATAACCATGAGCAAAACAGTCATAATCAATCATCACACTTTCGATCAATGCAACTTCAAAAATAACCTAACATTCACATCCATAACATTAAAGAAGATTACCCATCACAAATGGAAGTTCTCAATTAGACACAGTAGAAATAAATACCTATCACTTTTAATATTAATAGCAGGAGATGTAGAGTCAAATCCAGGGCCTAGATCTAAAGATAGATGCAACATCTGCAAAAAAGTATGCACCATGAAACAGAAAGCCATTCAATGTGACACCTGTGATGAATGGTACCATGCATCATGTCTCCATATGAATACACCTGTGTATTATGCCTTAGGCAACAAAGATGCATCATGGCACTGTGTACCGTGTGGGTTACCTCAGTTTACATAAGGACTGTTTGATTCCTTTGATGCGGACACTTCTAACCCATACAACATCCTAAACACCATCACAAAACAAACTCACCAACCACTAGCCAGATCCACTCCTGTTAAACCTAAATCTACTAAAATTAATACAGCAGCCTCACTAGACAGACCTGCTAAAGAAGTAATACCAAAATACCTTAAAACCTTAGTAATAAATTTTCAAAGTATTAGGAACAAAACAGCAGACTTAGAAATTTTAATAGAATGTGAGAAACCAGACATAATTGCAGGGCTGATAATCATGGAGGAGTTCTTTTAGCAATAAAAAACACTCTTATAGCAGAAGAAATTACCTTACCTAACTCAAAAAATATAGAATCTACATTTTGTAAAATTAATACAACCTCAACATCCCTAATAATAGGCAGCATTTACAGACCACCAAATTCTAGTTTAGAATACATGCAGGAACTATGTAATCAGATTACTACACTTAAAGAGACAAATAAAAATGCAGTTTTTTGGATTAGGGGTGATTTCAACCTACCTGATATAAATTGGAAAACACTAACCATAGATAAACACCAAAACCTTAAGGACATAAATGAGCTTTTCATAGAAACTTTACACAACCTAAGTTTAGATCAAATCATTAAAAAGCCAACTAGATTAAACAACACATTAGATCTCTTCTTAACCAACAGACCTGGATTAGTAGTTGATTATGATATTATCCCTGGTGTATCAGACCATGAGATCATAAAAATACACAGTCAGATAAAAGCAGTAGCCAATACAAAACCCAAAAGAAAAATCTTACTCTGGAATAAATGAACCTAACAAAACTACACCAAGCTGCATTAAACTTTCAACAAACATTCTTATTAGAAAAAGACATTAACCAACCAGTCGATGACCTCTGGAATTTCATTAAAAACCATCTTAAAAGCATTATAGAAAATCATATACCAACTAAATACACATCAAACAAAATAAATAAATGCTGGTTTAATAATAGACTAAAGAAGCTTTGTAAACAGAAGGAAAACCTATATAGAAAATTTAAAGAAACCAAGGCAGAAAGAGTTTACAAAAAGTATATAAAAATTAAACACCTAACCCAAAAAGTAAGCAGACAGCTGCAGAGTGAATACATAAACAATGTAATATCTAAAGATAACAACAAAAACCTATGGTCATACATTAAGTCTAAGAAAATGGAAACAACAGGCATAGCGCCATTAAGAGATGAACATAACATAATACATAATGATAATGAAACTAAAGCAAACATCCTAAACAAATATTTTGCATCAGCATTCTCAGCCCCAGGAGACAAAGACATAATTCTTAATTTGAACCAAGTAGACAACATAGAAGATTTAGTAGTACAACAAAATGGAATTCAAAAACTATTAGCCAACACCAAACCAAATAAAGCGTCTGGACCTGATGGTATTCCAGCTAGATTACTCAAAGAACTAAGCAATGAGCTAGCCCCAGTGTTCAAAATACTCTTTCAGGCATCGCTTAACCAGGGCAGAGTACCAAAGGACTGGAAAGAAGCTAATGTCACCCCCCTATTTAAAAAAGGAGAAAAATCTGATCCAGGAAACTACAGACCAGTATCACTTACCAGCATCACATGTAAAATCCTAGCACACTTAATAAGTAGCAACATCATAAACCACTTAGACAAACATAATGTCCTCACCCCATACCAACATGGCTTTAGGAAATATAGATCATGTGAAACACAACTAATAGGACTAATTGATGATTTTTCAAAAGGTTTAGATAATAGTGAACAAATAGATGCTATCTTACTAGATTTTTCCAAAGCTTTTGACAAAGTTCACCACCATAGTTTGCTTAAAAAGTTAAAATATTTCGACATTAATGGTCCACTGCATCAGTGGATTAAATATTTTCTGATAGGGAGAGAACAAACTGTAATAATAAATGGCTCTAAATCAACACCAATAACAGTAAACGCAGGTGTACCTCAAGGAACAGTCTTGGGTCCATACTATTTTTAATTTACATAAATGATTTACCAAATTGCATTAGTTCAGGAACAAAAGTCAGATTATTTGCAGACGATGGCATAATATATAAAACAATAAAAACAATACAAGACACAGATATTTTACAAAGAGAATTAGATGAATTACAGAAATGGGAATCAAATTGGAGCATGTCTTTCCACCCAGAAAAATGTCAGTTGTTAAGAGTAACAAAAAACTAAAACAAATTAATTCCACTTATCTTATTCATGGCAAACCAGTAACACAAGACTAAAAACGCAAAATACCTAGGTGTTATAATAAATGAAAAACTGTCATGGAATCCACATATTGATGAAACTATAAAAAAAATCAAACAAAGCATTAGGGTTTATTAAAAGAAATTTCTATAAATCAAATAAGAACATAAAACTAAAATGTTATTTAACCTTGGTTAGGCCAATAATAGAATATGTATCCACCGTTTGGGACCCCTCAACTCAAGAAAACATTAAGAAACTGGAACAAACAGAAAATAGAGCAGTGAGATTCATAACAAACGAATATTCACATTTGACTAGAGTAACACTATTGGTAAAATCACTAAATTTAGGAAGCCTTCAGGACAGAAGACTCAAAAGTAAAGTAGCAATTATACATAAAACACTGAACCATAATCTTCAAATACAAAAACAAAATCTAATAAAATACTCTGAAAGACACAAAAATAAAGGCACATTCCTCGTCTCATATGCTAGGACAAATTTGTACAAATACTCCTTCTTCCCTAGTGCTATTAGAACATGGAATGGGTTGCCTGAGCTAGCCAGAAAAACCAGTGACTTGGCAGAATTTAAGTCATTGGTTAATATGCATGACTAAATGCATGACGCGTAGGACGTAATCATCTTCTTTTTTGAAGTAACGTCTGTATTATATAAGATAAGATGAGCAAGTGCAGCCACGACTTGCTATAATGTCTCATGCCACATTTTTACTACTAGCATTTATTGTTATATCGCGTTGTCTAATGCTGTCCAGCTATTTAGTCAAAGTATGGGCAAGTAACTGGAATATTTTACAAAGTAGGGTAATTTAATGGAGTTATGTCGCTTCATTTTGTGCGTTGATTATGTTTCAGCGGGTTGGTAGTAATGCATTTAAAGGCGTTTACAAAAACTTCTGCCACGACTAGGAATACTAGCACTATCTGGGTAGATCTAGGGATTTGGTTGGAAGAAACGTAGTTCTAGGATTTGGGTTGAAACAACTTAGATCTAGGGTGAATATACGAACAGATTTGTGAAAGTTTTATTTCTTGAACAGCTGAAATTCTTTTGTTATAAACATGCCAGTGGAGAGTTGTGTGTGTGTGTCTGTGTGTGCCAAGGTCTAGTCAAAAAATGTCATTGGCATCGTTTCTGTAGAGAAAATGTTACTTAAAAGGGACTTATTCTCCTGTCAGACTTATGGGCTGTCCAGTCACACTCAATGAATGTCAAGTTAGACTCGGAGGTTGTCAAGTCAGACTTGTCCAGTCAGGCCAATATAATTATATATATATATTATACCTTTATAAGCCGAAGGAATTAGCTTAAAGGGATGTAACTAGTATATTAAACCACAAAACTATTAAAAATTTAAGTAGCATTAACTAAAGTAGTCATCTCAAAGTCTAACGGTTTGTACAGATATAGTTCTACATGTTTTTTGTTTGTTTTAATATACAGAGAGAAAGAGAGAGAGAGAGAGAGAGAGAGAGAGAGAGAGAGAGAGAGAGAGAGAGAACAAGAAGACCACATACTTTATACTAAAAAAAAAACAATTAACGATTTTGAGTACTCAAATAAGCATGTGACACATTTGTAAAGTTATTAAACTAAATAATTGGAGAAGTTATTCATGTTAAAACAACACAACGGCTGATAATCAAAGTGAAGTCATTACCTTACAAACATAGCTCAGTAAGAACACGTTCTGATTCATGTATCATCTTACAAGTCACAGAACCTGACAAGGAGAAGAGCAGGCAAAAGAAACAATGGAAATTCAGGAGTGGACTTGTCCTTAGTGAGACACTAGTGGGTAGTGACTAGTCAATTAGATTGGAAATAAATAATCTAGACTAAAATGTCCAAAGTAAAGAATTTTGAATGAATTAACTTCCTTGAAAACATTTACATGAATTGTCTCTCTTAGAAGGCAAATTGTTCTCATCGTTTTAATATCGGGTAAAAAAAAACATACTTATCATTATTACTAATATTTTGGGTATTAGTTTATGTAAGACGATACTTAGAGTCATGCTTAAATATTTTTTAAAGAATTCGTAATAAAATGGAGACTACAATTACATAATTTTTACAAGGAGGCAGATAGTTTTTAAAATATTTGTAAAATGAAATATCTTTTTACAATATATTGCCTATGGAAATATACCATTTCTTTCTTAATGACCAGCACTAGATAATCTCCCCCCAGTAGTTGCAACTTTGTCATTATAATGTTGGAGCTAGAGTTACAGTCCTTACATCAAATAGCAGATAAAAAAATTAAAACAGTTTTTTTTTTTACAATACCTATATTCAAGACAGAATTTCATGCAACCTTCAGGAACCTGGAACCTGCATGGACACTAATATCAAAATCGGCTCTAACAATGTTCCTAGAAATTTAACAGTTAATATATATTCCTCTTCATCATCGCATGTCCTCAACGCTCTCTGTATTGGTGCTGTGACAATTCGCGATTCGATGGTCCAGAACCTATAATGACATTTCATTGGGTGGCATCCATCGCCTCTCCAAAGATATAATGTCTTGCATGACTAATAAGCTCCATCAGCTCATTCCTTTTTACAATACCTCTTTTCAAGTCACACGGTTCTCGAAAACGGCTTAAAGGATTTTCCTAGAAATTTGACATTTGTATATTGTTGGTAAAAGAATTACTAGCTCGCGGGGAAAACAATAGTTTGACCGTTATAATTTTTCTAAGTAAAAAATAAATAAATTTAAATTTGGCTTGAGTGCTAGACTTAGATCTAAAGCTAATCTAATCTCAAAGTATCCATCGCCCCCTGGCCGAATCAGTAACATCGTTCAAGCAGGTTCGATATCCGGTTCGAGAAAATATTTTGTTATTATTTTTTCATTATATAAAATTTTAAAATGGAGATACTTTATATATATATATTAAGAAATGCATTATAAAAATGTTTTACTTGTTTCTAAATAATGTTGAGGGTTATGGACTAGGAAATAGAGGTTGGGACTTGGGTTAGGAAACATAGGTTAAGGTAAAGGTTCGGGAATTTAAATTTAACTACTAAAACTCCTCGCGTGTTTCGACGTTTGTTTACTTGTATAATAACTTTATGTCTAGATCAATGCTACTTAGCCATTTTCGGTCCAAGGTTATACGTTTCATAGGTCTAAACAACAAAAAAATGGTACCTATTTTCTGGCTGAAATTTCCATGTACCGGATAGCACCGCATCAAGAATAAAATATAGCTGGATTAATATGACTGAATATTGTGACTGGTCGTTCTGTTATCTCGATGGTCCAGGGTTCATACACTGCCTGCTGCTAACCCCGTCATTCTGCAGGTGGTTTGGACTGAGAAGAAGATTCCTTTCAACTCGGATCATCCTTTTACTGTCCTTTCTCAGCTCCCATAATTCATTTTCGCGCTTCCTTTTCCCAAGCTCTTCCTCTTGAGGTTCAGAGGATTATATTAGTTCTCCAGAAGATAAAATGCTGCACATTAGACACTAACTGACACTAACCCAGCGGCATTTTAGGCCTCCGAGAACTACATTTTCCCTTTGCAATTTCTCATGTTATTGAAGAGGCCAAGCCTTGATACACAGCGGCGGTTGTCACAGGTTAGAATAGCTGTAATCACCAGGCGCTGTTGCACTTTCACCCTTCTTTCTTCTTCTAGTGTGTATACCATCTGCAACACAGGACCTTTCTGTCAAGAGCTCGGGGTGTGTAAGATGTGAGATTGTGTGTGTGTTTATTTATTTTATTAGTTAGTTTGTGAATTGTTTTTATCACGGGATTTTCAAAGGGGGGACAATAAGGTTTTCTAGCGGTCAGTCTAGCAGTTGGAGAGCTGACCTGGTCTGAGTAGGGTGCTTGTGTTTTGTTTACCAGTTTTATGCCTAGCGCAAGGAGATGCTATAACTTATATTACTATTCATTGCTATGTGTGAGAACTGACTATTTGTGGGTAATATTATGTGTGGCATTGATAGCCTTTTGTTCAATGAATCTAGTCTAAGCGCCCTGTAGTATGTCAGTTGGGCACATTTTAGTATTTCAGTTATTGATGATTACGCATTCAATATTATATGTGTACTTGCTGTTGGCTGTAAATAAATACTAATTGTATACTCCCCTTGAAGACGTGGTTGTCAATGATGAAATACTGTTTGACTTAATGGATCTCTCTGTGTGTTGTCTAACGTATCATGTTGATTAGAAGTATTACAAAATTATGAACAATAAAATATTAATGTTTATTTACTATATTCTTTGACCAAGAAGTAGAAATTGATTGGAAAATATTTTCTTTATATTACTTTATTTTCCTTTTATAGAACCATAAAACTGCGTCAATACGTTAACCCCTCCCCTCTCCATGGGTCAAAGGTTGAGTGAATAAATACAATGACGTGTAAAAACCAAACATTTCAAAGCATCAAAGAGATGAAAGTCAGAGTCTTGTTACGTGCACACCCAGGACCAGGTTTGATAGGGCCCTAAGCTATTTGAAATAGGGACATTTCCATTTAGACAACAATATTAGCCAAGTTGTCGTTTGCTCTTTCTTCACGAGGATTAAAAATATCAATGTAACCTTTAGAAGGGGGCATTTAGAAAGTTTGTTTTGACTATAAGTAAATGCAGCACTGCATTCACTTTGCTTTGCAGCAATGGCGTCCACCATTTTTCCATTACACTTGGCAGCCTTGAAAATATGTCATATAGTTTTAGATGACATTTTTCTCAGGGAGAATTAGTTCATTGATCCTAGCCAGACTATTTGTATTCTACAACACACAGAAAACACACACACGCACACACATGCCGCTCAACACATAATCTCAAGTTTTAAATTAATACACACACACACACATGAGTTAGACTTATTGACTTGGCAATGTGCTAAAAGGATGCCATTGTCAAAAGTATCGGCTATGCTTAACCTTATTTCGTCGCCTCGGGGCAGCAACAAATCTTGTGTGTTGTTAGTTTCTGTCGTATTTGCACATTTCTGTTGTCATCGAAGCCAGTTTATCTCTACTGTTTCTCAGGGCCTTTATTTAACTTGCTATCAAAGTTGGTAGGTCGTGATCAATGAGGGATATAAGGGTCAGTAGATCATGATACTGGAGATCTGAATACTGGGGATCTGGATAGCTAGGTCATGATACTGGAGATCTGAATACTGGGGATCTGGATAGCTAGGTCATGATACTGGAGATCTGGATACTGGGGATCTGGATAGCTAGGTCATGATACTGGAGATCTGGATACTGGGGATCTGAATAGCTAGGTCATGATACTGGAGATCTGGATACTCTGGATCTGGATAGCTAGGTCATGATCGGTGCTTGCTTTCGAATTGACAAAACGTCTGAAAGCCAGGATGAATGCTGTCGTGCGCGCGTGAAGTTTTCTTTGCATTTAATATTGGTGTTTTAGCGTATAGGAAGTAGCTCCTTGTAAGTGCGTTTTGCTGTCTAGAATATTGTGTGTGTGTGTGTGTGTGTTGACGTCATCCTTAGTTCCCGCAAGAGAGAGAGAGGAGAGCTTCTTTTGTGAGCTGGTTCCCCGTTGTAAGGGGTGTTAGGCTTGGGCGATGGGAAAGATTGTCACCTTTCCGCCCTTAGAGTTGATCTTAGATATCGTTGATGAGATGGAGGAAGTTGTTGGACTGTAGGGCGTTGCCAACCCTGTTTGACTGGGGCACCGTTTGTCAAGGTGTGCTGGAGCTCTTGTAAATAGTTGTATTATGTGTACTTACTGTTGTAACTACCATTAAGACTTTATCATTTTATCATACTATGTGATCTGTTCATTAAATTGCTAAACTTCCGCTTGGGTTGTTAACTAGTTTGTCAGTTCACTTAGCGTTAACATTAACAGTGTTCGTGTTGAACAATTGCCTTTTACTTACTACCGTTTAGTTGACTAACATTTATTTGGTGCTTGTAGTCCTGTATGATATTACCTGTTGGGTCTTGCATTACACTGTTCAGGGTGGGGTTCCGGGACCGTAATATCATACCCTATCTAAGCGACTAAACCCACCTGACAAATGCTATCTCTCTGAATTGGCCAATCTGTAGTCAGCTTACAAACTGTCGGCGAAAACAAGAACCGAAACTAAATTATAGTACAATTTGTGTTTTACAATTACTTCACGACTTTTTATATGATTCCGTAATAAAACCATATATGGATATGAATTTAAACTTCAAAATATTTACGCTGTGACAATTAAAATGTTTGAAATCATTCTGATTCAGTTGCTGGCAACATCTTTCCTTGAAATTTTTTTTTTTTAAGTGTACAATATCCAGTTCTACATATTAGAAAAAGACACACACACAAAACAACAACTTATTTTCGTTTGGTCTCATGCGACTCTAATACAGATAAAGAAATGACAAATAAGGATCGTAGAAGATTTCTACATTGGATAAAGTGTTTACCATCAGTGACCCTAGTCAACTGAAGAAACTCTTATTTAATTTCTATGTCAGATTTATGTTTTTGTGTTGGTTTTTACATTTTGTGCTTTTGTAATATTCTTTTTTTAAATGTCAAATGATTTTGATGCTGCATTTACTAATCCTTGATCCTCCTTTCTTCTTCCTCTTTTTTATGTTTCTTAATGTTATTATTATAAGCAAACTGTCTTTTTCTTTCACAGCCAGGATCACAATTCTTTAAAGGATAAATACAATCACAAGTTCTCTCCCTTACTTAATGCACTGAACGCGTGTTAACTTATACTTAAAAGTATCATCCTATTTTTTCCTTTGATTTATTACAGAAGATCTTTGCAGGTCCTGAAGATTGACAAATCCATAAAACTGCAGTCTGTGTGTGTGTGTGTGGAGGAGCGAGTATTAGTTGTTTTTTTTATCATTTCAGCAAACGTCCTCATTTTTTTCTCTTTACGCAAAATCTGAAAGCTTTCTATTCAATCTCCGGAAACTTACCTTTTCATATGACCACTACAGTTAGAGTCCAGGTCTCACAGACATTAAAGAATGAATCCATCAGTTTTCTGCTTCATGCAATCAACACAACGATACAACACTTTCCTTGTTATACATCTGAGATTTGGAGAACTCTGAAAAACGTTAAAGTTCCCATTAACAATCTGAGTCCCCACCAAGATTATTGCACACAAACTCGTGAAATTCCACCACTGGCCAGTTGCACCTATATGTGAATACATACCCACTGCTTAACATATAAAGAGTTCTGGATGAACACGATCTTGCTCACTCAATTTTGAAAGTGAATTTAAAAAAAAAATAAGACTACACAACGCATAATGTAATAGACTCAATGGACAGACTGGCAGCTCAAATTATAACTGCTTTTTCCGACGGCACTACAAAATGTGTGCAAATTCCTTCTTACTACAATTACAAGAACTATTGTGCAGATAGTCAAATCCATGGAGATGTGACCTCGCTAAACACTAGTTTGTTAACAACCAGGAAGTGCTTTACTACTTTCTGATCAACTTTTGTAAAAATTGGGCCTCGTTTTGGCTTATTACTTTTCTTGTGTTCTACAACACCGAGGACATAACAAACTTTTCAAAAATCTTTACAGCTTTCTTTCCATCTCCCCACAATCAGCATGTAGGCCTACAATTCTTTCATCAACTTCCCTGCCATTCCAATGTAGTGTTGCCTGGACTTCCACATCTCTTCATTATTCCGACATGTCTGCAGCATCAAGACACTCAACGTCTCGTTCCCTTGTGTTGTCGTCTGCTAATGACCAGCTCACAGTCACGAAACACGGGATCTTTACAACTGTCAGTGGGTACACTCACAGGGCTCTTTCTTTTCAATCAACTCCAAAGATGTTTTTTTTCTCACTACCTCTCTCTACTTTTCTCTCTTTTTTTCTCTCTCTCTCTCCATACATCTCCCTCTTTTTATCTCCCTACCTCTCTCTCTTTCTCTCTACCTACCTCTGTTTATTTTTGTCTCCCTACCTCTCTCTTTCTCTCTACCTCTCTCTTTCTCTCTCCCTACCTATCTTATTATCTTCCTACCTCTCTCTCTATTTCTGTCTCTCCCTAACATTCTCTCTTTCTCTCTCCCTACCTCTCTCTCTTTCTCTCACCCTACCCCTCTCTTTTAATCTCCCTACCTCTCTCTCATTCTCTCTCCCGTCTCTCCATGTTCTTTCTCTTTCTCTCTTTTTTTTCTTTCTCTCTCCATACATCTACCTCTTTTTACCTCCCTACCTCTCCCTACCATTCTCTCTTTCTCTCTCCCTACCATTCTCTCTTTCTCTCTCCCTACCATTCTCTCTTTCTCTCTCCCTACCTCTCTTTCTCACTCCCTACCTCTCCCTCTTTCTCTCTCCCTACCTCTCTCTCTTTCTCTCTCCCTACCTCTCTCTTTCTCTCTCCCTACCTCTCTCTTTCTCTCTCCCTACCATTCTCTCTTTCTCTCTCCCTACCTCTCTCTTTCTCTCTCCCTACCTCTCTCTCTTTCTCCCTACCTCTCTCTTTCTCTCCCTACCTCTCTCTCATTCTCTCTCCCTACCTCTCTCTTTCTCTCTACCTCTCTCTTTCTCTCTACCTCTCTCTTTCTCTCTCCCTACCTATCTTTTTATCTTCCTACCTCTCTCTCTATTTCTCTCTCCCTCTCTTTTTCTCTACTTACCATTCTCTCTTTCTCTCTCCCTACCATTCTCTCTTAGTAGCAATATGTATAAATTTAGTTTTTAAATAAAGAAAAGTCTTTTACTATGCGAGCACAGACCTATATACCAACTTCGTGGAAAACGTTTGCCAGAAGAGCGACTCTCAACGATTTCTTGCAGACGATTTTATTAATAAAAATCACACATTGCACTCCTAACGTTTTAAAGTAACCCTAACTCTTACCAGAATAGTTTTTCACTTTCTTTTGTACCATTTTTATTTATTTAATTTCCATTTTACTTCAGGCTGTTGGTCAACTAGTAATTTGTTTTCTCAGTGATATACATACAATGTTAAACTTCTAGAACACTGGTAAGAGCCGTATTTGAGATCAGCTGTCCACCCACCCTCCAAGGTATTGTAAAAAGTTATTAGTTTCTAAAGACCATTTCTTCTTTACGAAGGTGACGACTTTCTGGTAAGAACGATTACTTTGCTCTTGATATGGCAACATTAAAAGACAGATTCTAGTTAAAGGATAGGCTCATTGATCCAGACTTGCAATACAAATGCTCATTAACTTTTATTTATTTAATTCACTCTTTAATGAAGATCCGCTGACGAGTGCATAAAAGATAAATCTTGTCTAGACCTCCAGGTCCAATGGCGTAGCGAAGGGGGGGGGGGAAGGGGGTTTGTCTGAGGTTTAATCTGGTGGCTGTTATTTGCTTTAATTTTGTTTATTGTAGTCGAGAATGTAATGCTAAACCATCACTTGCCCAGCGCATCTAAGTGGGGTTTTGCGTTTAAAATCCCCATACAGGATTTTTGAGTTTGAAACCCAGAACTGATGGATTTGACGATAAAATCTAAAGCAAACTACAGTCACCGAATTCCATGAGCGTAGCCAAAATGTGGGTTTACAGGTTACCCTCCCCCTTCCAACAATAAGAAAAGCAAAGGTACAATGACTAGCTTGTCATGAGGAGTGTAGCCACAACAGATTTGTTTTGTTGTTTGGTTTGGTTACCCTCACCCTCAAATAAAAGACTAAAGCAAAACTATAGTTACCAATTTCTATCAGTTGCTGAGCTCCATTTATAAAGTGGATTGAATAGCAGAGTTTTTTTTTTTTATGTCTATACTTTTTTTTTTAAATAGAAGAGTATCAGGATAATGTACTGTAGATACCTCAGAATATGATTTTTTTTAGTTTTAAATAGCGGAAATAATGCTTACAGCCGGACCCCGACTGGGGGAGCTCACAGCACTCCCCTAGACTTTCTGGCTTGCATGGTTTGGCTGTCTACTGTCTACTCCACTAACTTAAGAAAGAATCTATTCTAGTGGCTAGCAAGGTCGGGGTGTCTACTGTCTACTCCACTAACTTAAGAAAGAATCTATTCTAGTGGCTAGCAAGGTCGGGGTGTCTACTGTCTACTCCACTAACTTAAGAAAGAATCTATTCTAGTGGCTAGCAAGGTCGGGGTGTCTACTGTCTACTCCACTAACTTAAGAAAGAATCTATAATGGGTATATATAAAAAAAAAACGTCCGAAATGACGAAGAATCAGAAGGTCATGAATATTAATTACGTACACAAACACGCACACGAATATTTATATGTGAGGGGGCCAGAAAAAAAATTCTGGCTACACCCATGTCCAGGCCTAATTCGATTATACCTCAAAGGTCATATAAGGAGAAGAGCTCCCCATTTACAGCAATGTATCTCAATAATGTAAGATTTATTTTCCCCTTTTCAACATCAAACAAATATAATATTTATTCATTAATTGGTTCAGTTTTTGACTGATTGATGTTTTGCTAAAAACAATGACTAATCGTGTTTCCACTTGATCCGAGAATGGGAAGTGGGAGAAATAACCTGTTCCACATTCTTATCTTATCTTATCTTATATAATACAGACGTTACTTCAAAAAAGAAGATGATTACGTCCTACGCGTCATGCATTTAGTCATGCATATTAACCAATGACTTAAATTCTGCCAAGTCACTGGTTTTTCTGGCTAGCTCAGGCAACCCATTCCATGCTCTAATAGCACTAGGGAAGAAGGAGTATTTGTACAAATTTGTCCTAGCATATGAGACGAGGAATGTGCCTTTATTTTTGTGTCTTTCAGAGTATTTTATTAAATTTTGTTTTTGTATTTGAAGATTATGGTTCAGTGTTTTATGTATAATTGCTACTTTACTTTTGAGTCTTCTGTCCTGAAGGCTTTCTAAATTTAGTGATTTTACTAATGGTGTTACCCTAGTCAAATGTGAATATTCGTTTGTTATGAATCTCACTGCTCTATTTTGTGTTTGTTCCAGTTTCTTAATGTTTTCTTGAGTTGAGGGGTCCCACACGGCGGATGCATATTCTATTATTGGCCTAACCAAGGTTAAATAACATTTTAGTTTTATGTTCTTATTTGATTTATAGAAATTTCTTTTAATAAACCCTAATGCTTTGTTGGATTTTTTTATAGTTTCATCAATATGTGGATTCCATGACAGTTTTTCATTTATTATAACACTTAGGTATTTTGAGTTTTTAGTCTGTGTTACTGGTTTGCCATGAATAAGATAAGTGGAATTAATTTGTTTTAGTTTTTTTGTTACTCTTAACAACTGACATTTTTCTGGGTGGAAAGACATGCTCCAATTTGATTCCCATTTCTGTAATTCATCTAATTCTCTTTGTAAAATATCTGTGTCTTGTTTTGTTTTTATTGTTCTATATATTATGCAATCGTCTGCAAATAATCTGACTTTTGTTCCTGAACTAATGCAATTTGGTAAATCATTTATGTAAATTAAAAATAGTAGTGGACCCAAGACTGTTCCTTGAGGTACACCTGAGTTTACTGTTATCGGTGTTGATTTAGAGCCATTTATTATTACAGTTTGTTCTCTCCCTATCAGAAAATCTTTAATCCACTGATGCAGTGGACCGTTAATGCCGAAATATTTTAATTTTTTAAGCAAACTATGGTGGTGAACTTTGTCAAAAGCCTTGGAAAAATCTAGTAAGATAGCATCTATTTGTTCACTATTATCTAAACCTTTTGAAAAATCATCAATTAGTCCTATTAGTTGTGTTTCACATGATCTATATTTCCTAAAGCCATGTTGGTATGGTGTGAGGACATTATGTTTGTCTAAGTGGTTTATGATATTGCTACATATTATGTGTTCTAGTATTTTAGATGTGATTGTACCAGACAGACAGAGGAAGTTGATGGAAGCTTGGTAACAATGAAAACAAACGAAACATGGCCAAAAAATAAAATAAATATTTATTTTTTCACAAGAAAATCTACAATGAGTGGCAGGCTTATTATTTGACCTAGGTCCTCGTAATTTATAAGATAAGAAGATATGAGAATCTCATCAAAATTTTAGCGTAATACACTTGACAAGAACCAAATCTTCAAAGTCACATATGACATCAGTCTCTCTGTTGACTTAAACATTGCTAGCAAACACATTTTTTTTAAATTTTTGATTTGGTACGAGTACTGAGCTACTGTTAGTGTCGACTAGCGCAATGCAATAAATAGATCATTGTATCCACAGACTAAAGCTTGTCCAATACAACAAAGTGAACAAATACAATTCGATCTGAAACTAAAAGCTCATAACCAAACAACAGATTTCAAAGCATGAAAACCAGTGAAAAAAATTGACCAAGACACACAAAAAATCTTTCTATGACATCACCAATATTTGAGCTTCAAACCAAAAGTGATGTGGACTTTTTGTTTCGTCCATTATTAATGTATTTTTTTTTATTTCCCTGTCACAAAATAAAAATATTAACAAATATCCACTGGTATTTTGTAAAAAAAACCTGGCTAGGATTTATTTATAAATGATCATTAGCTCTCGCCAGTTCCTGTTCCCTACTGCAATATGAAGGCAATTAGTGTTTAGGCTACTCATGTTTCGTGTAATACAAAAGTACGCCATGTGCAATAATACTTCAACCAGTTGGTCAATTGAAACAATCCTCTATGTCCTGAAGCTGTGATATGGTGTGCATCATTCTGGCCTTTCCTCTGAATCCATGTTTATCTGGGTTTTTATGGTTAGTCGAGCGACTTTGTTGTTTTTTTTTGGACCATGCTAAATCATGCCAACCGTTGTGTCTATAAAAGTACTTGCATGTATTTTTTTTTTCAAATTAAACAACAATTTAATTATATTTTTAAAATTCTTTTCCGAGTAAAAGATAAAAAAGATTTATAATGTCAAAATGTGGTATTTAAGGTCATTTCATTGTTATTCTCCCCTTAACGACATTTTAAAACAAGAAGTTGTCATTCTGCTGAAATAATAAACTAAATAAATCAACAGGTATCTATTTCGACGTCACAATGAAAAGTCATCATCTAACACAGACAAATAGTTTAAAATCATCATCTAACACAGGCAATTATTTAAAAGTGATCATCTAACACAGACAATTATTTTAAAGTCATCATCTAACACAGACAATTATTTTAAAGTCATCATCTAACACAGACAATTATTTTAAAGTCATCATCTAACACAGACAATTATTTTAAAGTCATCATCTAACACAGACAGATATTTTTTTCCAATTGTGTAAAGTTAAATGTGTCACACGTGTGTTGAACAAGTTGTTGATTGATTTCAAGTTCAAACAAATATTTGTTGACAATAAATTCTCAATGGAGGTTGTAATTGATCCGATATTTGTACATTGTAAATTTCTGTAGACTGAGAGGCACCTTTATGTCAGTCCAATGTGTCTACAAACTGCACAATCACTTGCAGCGAAAGAGAATGTCAGGAGTGATAATAGTTTTCAAAGTGCATTTAGTTACTCACGCGGTCAATGGGATTAGCTTTGTCTAACGAACAGTGGACATTTAGTGATTCTCTGCTTCATTGAACAAGTGTTTTAGAGGGGGATTTGCCTTCATATTAACAAGTTCTAGCGTCTGAGTTTTGTGTTTCAAGGGAGCGAATAAAGCAAACTGTTTTCTAGCATTAGGTCATGGGAAGTAACTCAGCTAGTTATTGATTTCTAAATGGAGATTCAAACATAGTCGGAAATGGTCTCAATGGGTTTGGATTGCTACTAAGCTTGTCAATATTTTGTGGTTAAGTTTTAAAAATTCAATTCACACAGAAGGAGAATCTCGTCAAACTGAGTGTAATGGAATCAAATAGAGTTATAGCCACAAAATTATTACCGTTGTTAATATCACACAGAGAACCAATTGTTACATTAAGACACTTTTTATACACGTAGCAGCTTACTGTAAATGTGCAATATGTAAACCAGTAACTTAGTGGAATGTAGTCAAATATTTAAAAAAAAATGTAGCCAGATACTTCCCAAAATCTGGCCAGAAAGTTCAAAGGAATGTAGTCAGAAATGTATATGCTGGTTAACTTTTGGTTATATCTCAAGAACATGTCTGACCAAGTGTCTGTAAAGCTTAGGAAGAGGGAACAGGATCAATTGAGGAAGTGCTACTAACATAACTATTGACCTTAAACCAAACAATAAAAGTTAGTAACTCGAAAGTTTGACATTTTTGAAAACCTTGAGCAACGTTCAACTGTTCAACAAACTTTGGAGGCTTCTAAATGTCAAGTAACTAACTTATAAGGGCTCTAATGTCAAGTAACTAACTTAAAAGGGCTCTAATGTCAAGTAACTAACTTAAAAGGGCTCTAATGTCAAGTAACTAACTTATAAGGGCTCTAATGTCAAGTAACTAACTTATAAGGGCTCTAATGTCAAGTAACTAACTTATAAGGGCTCTAATGTCAAGTAACTAACTTAAAAGGGCTCTAATGTCAAGTAACTAACTTATAAGGGCTCTAATGTCAAGTAACTAACTTATAAGGGCTCTAATGTCAAGTAACTAACTTATAAGGGCTCTAATGTCAAGATAACTCCAGATTGCTCTAATGTTAAGACAACTCCAGAGTGCTCTAATGTCAAGACAACTCCAGAGTGCTCTAATGTCAAGACAACTTCCGAGTGCTCTAATATCAAAACAACTTCCAAGTGCTCTAATGTCAAGACAACTTCCGAGTGCTCTAATGTCAAGTGTAAACTGTCGTACGTCCAGTAAACGTGAAATGCGAATATTGTGAGATGTTGCATTTTGAAATACAAAAACAAAGACAGCGTGCATGCGTGTACCAGAATGGAAGTCGGATCTATTGAATATTTGAACTCTTGCTCTGAGGACAACTACGCCAACAGATCGATCGAGAACGCTAAGCCCACCAGATCTTGGAAAGAGTTTTTTTGTTCGTTTCATTGAACAGTGACAACAGAGCAACGAAGTAGTTCCTTCCCATTGAAAGTTAGATATTCAAAAGTTTTGGTTGATACTTTATGCACATTTACAATGCTCAAATTTTAAGAATATTCAATTTTAAACAGCGTGCGTGTTGTTTTTGCTATAGAATGAATAGACCACATAATGAAAGGGAGACAATGTCTGTATGTACATAATATATTTGTGTTATTACCAACGATGGGGGAGGAAATCTCTTTAACCTAGATAACAGCTTTGTGTAAATCCCCACCAATGGGGGAGACAATGTATTATCATTGCATGACGCCTACGTTATTTATACACCTGGTCACCTTTATGCAACAGAGTTAGAAATTGGGAGAATCGATATTGAATACAGTTTCATGTAATCATTCCATAATATAGTCAAAATCGATACCAGCTGTACCGAACATGCGCTCAATTATCATATGTATTCATAATTCTGTTATTTTTAGTAGATCCAATCATAAACCGGACAATAAAAGTTACAAATAAAGGAATAAATAAATGACACAATATAAATAAATTAAAAGTCCATAATAAAGACACAAATGTTATATTAATAGGAAAAATACCAGTCCAACAAGAGACAAAGAAAGCAAAGAATTATTACATAATGCGAAGACAATATAACACTCTGTACACATATATTGGTCAAAGATAAAATTTTTGTAATATATTATGGATGCATTCATGAAGGTATTGCATGAGCTTGTAGATTGTAAATAAAAGAAATATTGGCTACATTGATTATGTACATAATTTACAGACAAGATGTTGTCATCGGAGTTATAGGAAAATACACTGATCTTAACTTGCATTGTAGATGCAAACGATGTCCCAACAGATTTGTTAAATATTCTAGTATATATTAAAACCTGCCTTTGATGGCTAGACATTTTATATCACATCCGTATAATCAGACTATCATGCTCTTTAAAACAATAATCGTACTACAGATGGCAGAGTCTAGAAGCTCTTGCCAACTATGACCCTTGACCTTTCAATTTCAATATTTAAATGCACAATGTTACTTAGGTCAAAGATCTGTGTACACTATCTATACACACGGATAAACGTATTAAACAATTCTTTCTACACGACATTTCAATTATTCATTACAAATCACACAACTGTTCTTCCAAAGTAATTCCTTGCAGATGTATAATGTCAACTACAGGGCCATGACTGAGCCATGACATTGTTTTACCGTACATTTCGTTGGCTCCAAGACAGTGTCTTAATATATAAATATTAAGACACTCAATGGTCTTCCTGACACCCAGCTATTTTCACATAAACTTGCTATCTAGGGCATTAGCACCACATATTATTTTTAAGCCTTCACTTTGGACATTATAACTGAGGCATGAACTATTATTTTTAGATCGACTGAGCCATGGTATTGTCATAGCATATTACTATATAGCCATATCATATTAAGACTGAGCCATAGTTTGTCATAGCATATTACTATATAGCCATATCATATTAGACTGATCCATGGTATTGTCATAGCATATTACTATATAGCCATATCATATTAAGACTGATCCATGGTATTAATTTCAAATAATAAGCCTGGCATCCATGTCACAGCCTTTATATATTTAAAAGAGCTTAATAAATTAAAAGTGATCCATAATAAGTATCTTTCATAAAGCAATGGCTAAGGGAGACAATTGAGTAATGAGCAGAGTTATCTTCACATTTAAATGTATTACGCTAAAATGCCCCCATTCTACCAATCCGTTGTTCAAGTTAATGACTCTAATGGTAAAACGACTACAATTTATGCGTATCTAAAACAATTTATTCTGCATGTCATCTCATAGAGTCACTCCAGACCATCATATCACATAGAAATAGAGTGAGACACACATCCTGCCATCACATTACATAGACATAGAATCAAGACACACAACAGTCGAGACACACATCAGATCACATAGACACAATACTAACACGTTATATGAAGTTAGAGCGCAGCCACGTAAAGCTATCCACTAAAAGTGACAGAGAGAGAAAGCCACAGCTACCATATTACATAACCACACCGCGTGCTACCATATTACATAACAGCACCAAGTGTTCAGGTCACAAAACACACACATTCATTGCATCACACAGAGGAAGAGTACAGCCACACTAGGCCATTACATCATAATATCAAACATGGCTATCACATTACATAACCCACAAGGCCATCACATCACAATATCAAACATGGCTATCACATCACATAATAACACAAGGCCATCACATCACAATACCAAACATGGCTATCACATTACATAACCCCAAAAGGCCATTACATCACAATATCAAACATGGCTATCACATTACATAACCATACAAGGCCATCACATCACAATACCACACCAGGCAAAAACATCTCAATGACATTAATACAAAAAGATTTACTTAATTAAGAATTTTTTTTGAATACTTCCTGAGAAACCAGGCACAAGCTAAAGAAAAAAATAAAGTTGGCTCTCTATACATATATATATATACCTTACAACACAAAAATCAATCCGAATTTCCCACTAACTTTAGCTACTTGTAGTCTCCAAACTCTCTAGTGGATACAAATAGAAAACTATAGGCCTATAATCGATACTCTTATTTCCATTTCTCAATATAACCAAATAAATATCTGTTCTAGACAAGTCTGGGCAGTTATAATTTGCATATTGAAAGAGAATAAAGAAAACAAAGGGGGGAGAGAGACATGGGAAGACAATAGGTAAAAAGGGTTTGCAATACTACAAGAGTTAACACGCTTTGGAAGAGCTGACATATTGGCGAGTGACAATGAATGTTCAAAGACGATGAAATAAGGCGTCACGAGATTTAGAAATGATCAACAGAAATGATGCATACAAAAATAAACAATTTCTGACGATCACCATGGGAACAGTGCTCCAGGAATGTTCGCTTAAGGCAGCCGCAAGCCAGATCTTAATGACTATATCATGGATTAAATGATTGGGATGAAGATTGGTTATTCTAGTTAATGACTAAAGTTTCATTGAGTTGAGGATTTCTACTTGAGTCAATACAATGTTTGATATCACGTTTTGATGGCTTTTAAAAGGAAATGAACATAAATGCTGAACGACTTCGTATTTTCAACTGGCTACAGATGAATCACGCATCTTTTATATTGTGTTAACAGGGCCGGATTTACGTAGATAGAGGCACAGTGTGCAGGATTTTGCCACTTTTTTTTAAGGACAGGGTAACGATGCATTGAAGTACATGTACACTCGTTTTATATATATATATATATATATATAGGTCTATATTTTCAGAAGACCCACTTTAAGGACAAGGCCGCGCACTGTCTGCGTTGCCATAAATCTGGCCCTGTTTTTTTTTTATCTACCTACACTTGATGAGATATTTAGAAAATCAGGAAACAAGAAAGAAACGGAGAAATCTGATGGGCAGATCCTTTTTGGTGGCCCAACATTTCAACAGAATTTAGAACAAGGTGGGTAGGTCACATGCATCTTCTGTTCTGGCATAGATATTTGATAGTTATTCTAGATATACATCTTTCGTTTGAATAACATAACACTAAATCCCTTTTTTGTCTAACTCTAGTCAAAGTCAGCCAACTATTAAACTATTAAAGATACGTTTGCAGATGGAGACAGACAGAAGCTGAAATCTTATTCATTATGAAACGGAGCTTGTGAGAAGCTTTTCAATTAAACAAATATATTCAAAAGAAAATTTAAAAAAAAAACGCTTTTCACTAGTTTTCACAGTACTGAGTGGTACGTAACCATTACAGTACTGTGAGATACTTAATCATTGCAGTACTGCGTGATACAGAGCAATAATAGCATAGTGGCTCTCAAGGTACAAATACTGTAAGGCACTAGACTGTTAATTTGATATTCATTTAGTAGTTAAATATATAGAATCCTTTAGTGGTTTCATAGTCAAGAAGATTTTTTATAAATATTTCATGGACCATTCCTGTCTCATTACAGCCTAGTTCAGACTCTTCACTTTGTTCAAAAACAGAAATGTTTCCTGAACTAATCAGATAGTCTCCCTTTACTTCTATCACAGCAATGCTATTGCCACTAAACCTAGAAAATAGAAACTGGCTGGTTACAAGAGAGGACAAGGTCATCAGCGTATTGCTACATGAAAGTTCAAAGTTCAAAGAGGTAACGTGTTTTCTGTCTGGCCACCCAAATGAAAATACAACAACCAATGAAGTTGAAAGGACTCGGTAATATATTGCAACACGCACACTTAGACTAACACACTCATAGACAGAAATATAATATCCACCAAAATAATAATAAATGTCAAAGAAATCCCAGACTATAAAACTGGTGAAATGCAGACAACAGTCGAGTTTGTCTGATTGGGCCAAAGATGAAGAAAAGATCCTAGGAAATAATTCTGAGAAACCTGAAAATCTAGCCACTCAGTTAGTTAAGTGCTTGCAAAGGTTATGACAGAGGGGAGGGAGAGAGAGAGAGAGAGAGAGAGAGAGAGAGAGAGAGAGAGATGAGTCACATAAGACATCTCTCTTAAAGCAAGACATATGTCCAGACCTCTCACCCAAAAAACAACAACTCTATTTTACAAAGTACATTTAAAGGTCTATTCCATAGACATAGCCTAAGAGTGATCAAAATTGATAGGTCAAAGTAAGTAAATTTGTGAAGGTATCAGATGCCTCCTTCTGTGGTTAGAATAATTTAAGCAATTAAGTTATATAGAATTAATGCTTATCAGGTATATAGAATTTAAATATATATTATATTTTTTGTATTATTCATTATTAAAGCGAAAAAAAATATGACAATATAAAAAACATGTTCTAAAAATAATTTAAAAATCATATCACTCTTTATCTTTTCAGCATCTTATTATTAGCACACAATTGTTTCCGACACTTCTGGAATATTTAGCAGGCCATATTTAAATCCAGTCCAAGATTTCTTTGTGTTACGCGTAAGAAAATAGTTCCCTCTCCAAAAAAGGAGAAACAAAGACGAATGAGTTTAAGAACTTTAGTGCAAAGTGTTCGCTTCATTCACCTGGTCATATTACGCTCAAGGTTAAAAGCTTCTTTTTTATTGTTTTAAAATTTCACGTGCAATTATTTGGTAAACATGAAATGCACTTGGACCTAGCAAAAGTGCGCCTAGCTTAAGTTCACTTGAGTTCTAACAAGTTAAGATAAAATGAATCTAGTCCAAAAAAATGCACATAATGCATGCAAAATGCACCTAGTACACAAGGAATACACCTAATAAACAAGGCATGCACCTAGTAAACAAGGAATGCACCCAGTAAACAAGGAATGCACCTAGTCTCGTGCAATGGACCTAATCCACGTGAAAGTCCAATAGAAGGTCATCAAGTCCATGTGGTTTATCCTCCCAATTTAAAAACAAACCCGCCGGAAGTCCTACATACTCACAGCATCACGAGTCAAATAAACCACAAGAATTTTCTATGGCACTCTGGGAAGCCTCCCGAAGGCCACCCACACTCAGGTCGGAGCCCTCATTGGCGTCATCCCACTCGCCGTCGACATTTCCTCCAGAGGTATCCTCGAATTTGTACGGGGGCGTCTCCCCCCTCATGTTACATATAACGTTGGATAACGCCTTGATGTAGTTTTTGGCCAAGGTTAATGTCTCAATCTTAGACAGCTTCCTATCCAGATTGACATGGGGGATAACTTCCCGGAGGCCCTGAAATGCGTCATTGAGCGAGTGCATCCTCATTCGCTCCCTTTCATTGCTCTCCAGCCGTCTCAGATTTCGCTCGCGAGCACTGACGCCTTTCCGCCTTTTAGCGTTCTTCCGGCCATTGCGACTTTTCTTTTCCGAAGGCTCGTCCAAATTTGAGCTGCTTGAGTCTGTTGGTGAGCCTGGATTGTCTCTCTTTCCCGCAGCTCCAGATCTTCGTTTGCGGGATGCAAAATCACTGCCGGTGTCCGTTTCGTCCCATGCGGAAGGGTCCAGGGTCAAGTCTTGATGTAGTTCTAAATCCATTTTGTTACTCTGTGTCGGTCAATTCATTACCTGGAAGAAGACACAGATAAATAATGAGCTCACTGTCTTATTACAAAATAAAGTTTATATCAATGTGTTTCTTGGAATACTTTAGATCTATGTGCTCAGGGAGTTAGGGTTAGGGTTAGTTGTTGTTTTTTAACAAAGCTTATATCAACTCTGTCTATATGTCTGACTGTTAGCCTGGTAAAAAGTTTGAATATGTTTTTATCCTATTTCACATTTTCGGATCAAATTAAAAGTTTACACAATTATTCATTGAACCTGACAAGACATGAATCAATAAAAGAAAATTACCAAATAAATAATTATTGGTGATTAATTATTTTGTTTGAAGTCGAAATAAGGGAAATAAATGCAACTTAGTGAGAGCTGTGGATGTATATATGGATTGAATCACTTTATTACTTTTGACGCGTTTTTTTCTTCAACTTCCCAATCTCGGATCAATTTCAAACTTTGCTTAATTAATAAAAAATAAATAAAGTCGATGACAATACAGGAATCAATCCAAAAATTTACCAATAAGTTAATCATTGTTCTTGTTCCATATGCTAGGACAAATTTGTACAAATGCTCCTTCTTCCCTAGTGCTATTAGAGCATGGAATGAGTTGCCTCAGCCAGCCTGGAAAACCAGTGACTTGGCAGAATGTAAGTCATTGGTTAACATGCATGACTAGATCGACCTAGGAACTCGCGTAGGGCATAATCATCTTCTTTTGTGAAGTAACGTCTGTGTCTTATAAGAAAAGATAAGATATAGATAGATAGTTAGATAGTTTATATATATATATATATATATATATATATTATAATATATATGTATGTATTGTATATATATATTGTTACAAATAACCAGTGACAGGAAGAGGTTAACGTGTGAGCCCCGCGAGATAACACAGGAGCGAGTGTTCTCTGGAATGTACATGTATAAACAAAGACAGAAAGACAGGATGTGACGTGACCTTACGTATTATTCCAGAAGGTACTAGCAATGTCCATTGACAGATAGAGGTCACTACCCGGCAAGATGACACTGCAGCGGGTGTTCTCTGGAATCTACATGTATAAACAAAGACAGGATGTGACGTTTCCTCACATGTTGTTCCAGAAGATACTAGCAGTGTTTGTGCAACTTTGGAGAAGCGATTAGGGACTCTATATAAGCCAGAGAGTTAATGTGAAAGTCAGTCGTATAGAGTCGTAGGTAGAATCGTCGGTACAGTCTTCGTTACTGTTGTCTACTGTGCGAGACAGTGGAAGAGAAATGTGTACGACTCTATGCAAGTTAACTAGGGTAGAGTTAACTGGAGTGGACTACTGTCGTTAAAGTCTATACAACGAACTACAGTGGACGAGCTGTTACAGTCGATACAGTCGATGTAAGACGTGTGCGGCTCTGATTCGGTAGACTTGAGTACGACTTGGTTCAGCTTTGGGAGACCTGGAGCGACACTGGGAAGTGTGTCGTTGGTCTGTTCTGTGGAATACGGCTCGATGCAAGTTGAGTAGAGATGAATTGCAACGAAGTGAAGAGATGAATTGCAACGAAGTATAGCTAACTGTAAACTGACAGATATTGTACAGTCTTCTACGCTACATGTTACAGTGATTAATTGTTAGAGTTAATAGTCAATAAAGTTATATGAAACTGAAAGTTGAGTCGTCAAGTTCTTTTCAGTATTTTTATTTGTGTGCCTACTAATACATTTAGCCAGAAGATTCAGAAATACGTAACAATATAGATAAATAGATAGATAGATAGATAGATAGATAGATAGATAGATAGATAGATATAAATGGATACCCTAAATATACACTTATTACACTATAATTTCCCTCCCACACACATGACCTAATTCTTGTCGCATACATCGGGAATCTCTGCAACAAATAAAATTCACACACAAAATATTTTAAAAAAAATGAACAGAAAATCGATATTGTCCAGGGGCCCGGCTTCCGTTCAGTCGAATCCCTTAATAGCCAGTTGAACGCAAACCAGATGTGTCTGTCTGTGTAGGTTTAGGCCTTCCCTTTGTAATGAAACGTTGTGACTAGTGGGCTAGGGAGAACAAGTGTACAAGTGATAATGAGAAAACCTGAACGAGTGAGAATACCTGCACAAGTGACAATGAGAAAACCTGAACGAGTGAGAATACCTGCACAAGTGACAATGAGAAAACCTGAACGAGTGAGAATACCTGCACAAGTGACAATGAGAAAACCTGAACGAGTGAGAATACCTGCACAAGTGACAATGAGAAAACCTGAACGAGTGAGAACACCTGTACTAGGAGGAGAACACCTTTAGGAAAAATAACTAAAACTGAAAGCACCATTAGAATGAGAACACATTGAGACATTGAGAACCCTTTTAGGACAAAGAATGCCTCTAGAAGTGCAATCAGATACTCAATACCTTGGTTAGTGTTTTCGCCTGTATCAAAGAGAAGCCTATAAGGTATTTGAACGATCTAAATATGAGAAATAAAATTTAGCTTCGCAGTTTTTTTACAGTTTGATCAGCTCATATCCAATAACTTTTGGCATCTCATAAATTTGTCAGAGATGTCCTGTAAATAAACATCTGTCTTTGTTGCGTTGCCTTCATTAGATTTATTACAAACCTACGCCCAATAACTGGTGCACGACGCCTACGCCCAATAACTGGTGCACGACGCCTACGCCCAATAACTGGTGCACGAAGCCTACGTTCAATAACCGGTGCACGACGCCTACACCCAATAACTGGCGCACGAAGCCTACGTTCAGTAACTGGTGCACGAAGCCTACGCCCAATAACTGGTGCACGAAGCCTACGTTCAATAACCTGTGCACTAAGACTACAGGTGAAGTGTTGTGAAGTAAATACACATGCAAAACGCCTGCCAACAGACTTACACAAGAATTATATCATGCCATTTCTGAAATCTATTTTAAGTAATTAGTTGACTGACTAGACATTATCTAGATAATCCTGACCAGCAGTTCTACACTGTCAAAGTCCAAGCGCCAGGGGCGTAGCTAGGAATTTTCCATAGTTTGGGGGTCTGGGGAGCTTGACCTCTTTGGGGGCCCCTGCATTTTGCATAGTATTTAATTTTTAATGTAATAAACAATCTTTTGGAGCCCCTCTCAAGTGGGGGCCCAGAGGGATTATCAAATTCTCCACCCTCCTCCCCAACCCTAGCTACCCCACTGCCAAGCGCATAAAAAATTTAAAGTTAGAAGTTAGAAATACACATATATATTAAAACATATTATTCTATTTGTTTTCCCTTTCAGTTATATATGTTTTGTGTTTTTTGTGTGCTTTAAAATTCAAGAAAGTTAACAACTAATAAATACAGAATCATAGACAAGTCTTTTAAGTAGCATTAGTAGTTTTCTTCCTTTGAATAATGAAGAAGAGTTACTGAAGACAGCATCAAAGAATGAGCGGACCTATCATTGAAAGAAATTCTATTCAATGTGAAGACAGGAACGCCTAAAAACGACCGACAGATCATGTCATGTTTAACAGACTGATTGGTAAAGGAGAAGTTATAGAAAACAAAGTTACAAAGACAGTTTGTGTGAAAACACAAACTCATAATCGGCCCCCAAAGTGGTCCACCTAGAGTCTTCACCAGGATTCGAACACGGGATTCCGGTTCCAAGTGCTTTACTCCTCAGCCACAGCATCTCCAAATAGTCATTGAGCGTACACTTATATTTTTAAAAATAATAATTATTAACCTTATCCATACATTCCAAATTATGAACATGTTAGCCTACATGTAATAAAGAGAAACTAAAAAAATTTATTCTTCTTACAAAATGAAATACATTAGCAACACGAACAAAACCATTCTTGACCTATTTTAGCACTTAAGGGAGTGAGCTAACCACAGAGTAAAGATGTATACAAATGGCTTGACAAGCAAGACTTTCCACTCTCAAATAAAAATTAATATCTCCATTGTCATTTGTCATACAAACTAGACATAGATCTAGCTAGATATAGACCTAGTTTTAGATCTAAATCTAGATTCAAGATCTAAGTCTAGGTCTAGAACTAGGTTTAGATAATAGTGAACAAATAGATGCTATCTTACTAGATTTTTCTAAGGCTTTTGACAAAGTTCACCACCATAGTTTGCTTAAAAAAATTAAAATATTTTGGCATTAATGGTCCACTGCATCAGTGAATTAAAGATTTTCTGATAGGGAGAGAACAAACTGTAATAATAAATGGCTCTAAATCAACACCGATAACAGTAAACTCAGGTGTACCTCACGGAACAGTCTTGGGTCCACTACTATTTTTAATTTACATAAATGATTTACCAAATTGCATTACTTCAGGAACAAAAGTCAGATTATTTGCAGACGATTGCATAATATATAGAACAATAAAAACAACACAAGACACAGATATTTTACAAAGAGAATTAGATGAATTACAGAAATGGGAATCAATTAGGAGCATGTCTTTCCACCCAGAAAAATGTCAGCTGTTAAGAGTAACAAAAAAACTAAAACAAATTAATTCCACTTATCTTATTCATGGCAAACCAGTAACACAGACTAAAAACGCAAAATACCTAGGTGTTATAATAAATGAAAAACTGTCATGGAATCCACATATTGATGAAACTATAAAAAAAATCAAACAAAGCATTAGGATTTATTAAAAGAAATTTCTATAAATCAAATAAGAACATAAAACTAAAATGTTATTTAACCTTGGTTAGGCCAATAATAGAATATGCATCCTCCGTTTGGGACCCCTCAACTCAAGAAAACATTAAGAAACTGGAACAGACACAAAATAGAGCAGTGAGATTCATAACAAATGAATATTCACATTTGACTAGAGTAACACCTATAGTAAAATCACTAAATTTAGAAAGCCTTCAGGACAGAAGACTCAAAAGTAAAGTAGCAATTATACATAAAACACTGAACCATAATCTTCAAATACAAAAACAAAATTTAATAAAATACTCTGAAAGACACAAACATAAAAGCACATTCCTCGTCCCATATGCTAGGACAAATTTGTACAAATACTCCTTCTTCCCTAGTGCTATTAGAGCATGGAATGGGTTGCCTGAGCTAGCCAGGAAAACCAGTGACTTGGCAGAATTTAAGTTTTGGTTCATATGCATGACTAAATGCATGACGCGTATGACGTAATCCTCTTCTTTTTTGAAGTAACGTCTGTATTATATAAGATAAGATAAGATCTAACTCTAAGTCTAGATCTAGAAATAGATCTAATCTAGAATAGAATCTTGATATAGAATCTACTATAACTAGACATGACGTATTATTTACACGTTTAATCTTACAATTACTAGACCTAGGCCAATGTTATGATCATGAATAGTAGGCCTTTAGTTACTGGGTAAAAGTGTACTATGCTGTTCTTATCCTATTCATTTCATAATGTGATACTACTGTTTACATTATAAATAAACATTATAAATAAATATGCAACCCTAAGCTATCAGATGATGTTATTGCCTTAATAATTTTATCAATACATTTATAATATATATATATATATATATATATATATATATATATATATATAATATATATATTTATATATATAATATATATATATATATATATAATAAATATATTTAGATCTGGTTTAGTCTTGTTTAGAATGTCAAGTGTAGGACCCTATAATGAGGATTTGTCAAAACCACGAGCTATATAAGTAAATCTTTCAACTAAAACGAAGTTCGTATTAATTTGTTTTTAAAACAACATTTGAATCAGTATTTTATTCTATGAGTTAGTGAATAAATGGAAAATATATTTTATAATGATCCATTGACACTTTAACCAATGTGACCTTAGATGCAAATGTTTTGTACCAATGCGCGAATCTATGAATGAAGCTTGATTTATTAATACAAAAGTCTGTGACCTTTTTAAAAGACTTACCTACCCAGAAGTTTTTCATTGAAAAGTGGTGTATCGTTTTGAAAAATCTGCGTGCATAGATAATTTTAACAATTAGATGGTTCACTTTCGGAAAAAAAAGTAGCCCTTGCATCAGAACTTTGAATGATCTAAAATATCATGAGGTCCGATTTTCATTTTCTCTTCTAGTTTCTGAGATCTAAACGGGAGAGAGGGACGGACAGGCAGGCCACACAAAACTAATAGCGTCTTTTCCCCTTTCGGGGACCGCTAAAAATACAATGCAAATTTGTTAAATGCTACATCTTAACAACGGTCGCACCAAGCCTACTATTAATAACTGGTGCTCTAAGCCTACTCGCAACAACAGGTGCACTAAGCCTACTCGCAACAGTTTAATGCACAAAGATTACTCGCACTAACGCAATAATTGTTGCACCGAGTCTACATGCAATATCTGGTGCACAAAACCTAATCACAACAGCTGGTGCACAAAACCTACTGCCCATGAGTATCAGGTGAAATGTTAGGAATTGAGTTGACATGAAGATATCGTGAGAGACTGAATTGGATGAAACAGATGTGAAAGTAGAACACGAGCTCTGTAGAGTTCAAGTCCCAAGTTAAACTTTATGACAAAAGATCATTGGACAGCCTTCTACTTCTGATTATGATTAGACGACCAACAGTCTATTGAGTAGATTGTGATATTTGTGTTTAACTCTTGTCATCATCAGTACTGCTGAGCAAGGAACTCACAAATCAAAGGAATGGGATCTTCCACGTCGTAACAAGTTACTGGTCATTTCAAGACAGTAGAAGAGAGAGAGAGAGAGAGAGAGAGAGAGAGAGAGAGAGATAGACCAGTGCAGACTTCATGATGTGTAACTAGTGTGTTGTAGTGTGTGTGTGTGTGTCTCGGAGTATTTAGTGTTTAATTGAGGTGAATGTGGGTGGCGTGGGGAGTGTAACTTGTAAGCTATTTGTTTTATATCAGATAGCAAACTGGGGGATGGCTTGGCCTATTAAGTGTTTGAGTAAGAGAGAGAGAGAGAGAGAGAGAGAGAGAGAGAGAGAAAGAGAGAGAGAGAGAGAGAGAGAGAGAGAGAGAGAGAGAGAGAGAGAGAGACAGAAGTGAGTTGTCGAAAATAAATGTTGGCGAGGAAAGAAACAAAACTCAAATCAATAGTCCGATAGTGAAAATATCGATAATTCACCATTACTTAGTGACTGTCTGGTCATTCAGTGTGTAATAATCTGTCTGGTCATTCAATGTGTAATAATTCCTGGTCATCCAGTGTATAATATACATGTCTGGTGTCATTTGTCTGTCTGGTCATTCAGTGTTTTTTAATTTGTCTGGTCATTCAGTATGTTATACTTCACCAGTCTTGTCCATCAGTTATTCAATGGATCAATGTGTTTGTATGACCAGTCTTGTCCATCAGTTATTCAATGGATCAATGTGTTTGTATGACCAGTCTTGTCCATCAGTTATTCAATGGATCAATGTGTTTGTATGACCAGTCTTGTCCATCAGTTATTCAATGGATCAATGTGTTTGTATGACCAGTCTTGTCCATCAGTTATTCAATGGATCAATGTGTTTGTATGACCAGTCTTGTCCATCAGTTATTTAATTGATAAATGTGTTTGTATGACCAGTCATTAGGTCTTTGATTTTCCAGAATTAATGTTCGTTGGAATAGTCGATATTTATATTTTGTTTCATACTCCTACTACGTCTTTGTAACATCAATAATGTTTCTGGACATTTCGTTGTCTTCCGCTGGACTCCAGTCTTTTATTTTACCATGGGGTCATTTCGTCTAAGAGTTGGCCTCTTTTCATGCAATTGTTTAGTCATTTACTTTTCATATTTTGACATTTTAGTTCGTCAATAAATATTTGCTATTTTAATGTTGCGTATTATCCGTCTAGTCATAGTATATACTATTCCAATTGTCTGATTAGTCAAGTTAATATCTCACACCAATCAATTGTCTCAATAGTCATGCTATATTCCACTTGAAAAGTCTGAATAGTCATGCTATATTACACTTCAGTGGTCTGAATAGTCTTTTTATAATGCACTTTAAATGTCTGAATAGTCTTACTATGTCAACCTCAAATGTTTTTACAGACATACTAGTATTACATTTCTATTTTCTGTCTAGGTACGCTGTATTAAATTTCAATTGTCTGAATAGTCAAGTAATATTAGAGTTCAATTTTCAGTCGTGCCATGCCATATTAATCACGTTTACTGAATAGTCCTATTAAATTTCCTTTTAACTGTCTGAATGGATGTGCTATGTCTCATAACCCTGGTCTGTCTAGTCATGTAATGTTAGACTTAAATTGTCTAATTAGGCATGTAATATTATACTTCAATTGTCTGTCTGTTTGCATTTTTGTTTAGATTCTGGTTTTAGCGATCCATTAAATGTCTAATTGTTTTATAGTTTGTACTTTTGCTTAATTCAACTCTCCCTCCTCACTCATCTTTATATTTGAATGATCTTTTATTTCATTATTCAAAAGCCTTTCAGATTTCCTCTTTCTCAAAAAAAAGTCTCAAATAACATCGAATGTGGGAGTTAAATTATTGCCTGGCTTCAGCTTCTAAAAATAGATAATGGCTCACAAAGTGGCTATTTAAAAAGAACATTTTACCAGAAATAACCCAATATAATGCATAGATTGGAGTTAGTTTCTTTTTTGTTAAAGGGAATATCATAAAATGATTATTCAACGGAAAATATTGATCATCTGAACACAGCCAGTGCTTTAAGATCAATAGTTATTTGTACAGTGAAAACAGAGGCGAAAGTTACATTAGTTAGTCATGTCCTTTTGTATATATATTTTTTTACATCTGTCGAAACCTAAGGCTTTATTCAGTCGCGAAGCGATTAAGAATGAAATATCATAGAAATGAGATGAAAGCCTAGACATGAGCTAAGGTAGGAACGATGTCGCCCAAACAGCAGCTCCATTGTCTCCAGCTGATGTGTCCAAAGGATAGGCAGGCACCAATACAGTTTGGGATCAGCGGCGTCGCAGTTTCTGCTCTAGTGCTTGCAAGCGACCTAAGGGTCACCAGCTCCTCATGGTTGACTCACAAATCGCCTTTCCCATGTTTCAGTATAACCGCAAGGCAGCAGAGTTTTTCTTCCCCTGTCGGTGAAGCCAGCCAAGGCTAATGAGTCCCTTCTGCTCGAAGCTTACTGGTTTAGGCGCCGCCTTTGTCACTTCTCTTGTCAGTAAATATCAGAGCCAGACGTGAGGGCCAGGAGTTGGAATGGTTGTTACAAGCTTTTGAGACGCGTGCTATTGGAGTGCTTATTTCAATACCACTTTCCGTAATAACAACATTACGGAACAATGGAAATAATCAACTATTAAATTCCCATTCTTTCAAGCTGAAAATTATGTTAATACAATTAAATTTAATTGATATTCTTTCCTGTGCATTCAAGTACTAAATTATAACCTTTTATGTGCATGCAAGTGTTACATTATAATCTTTCATGTGTATTCAAGTATTCAGTTATAATCTGACTGTTTAAGGATCAAACCTTAAAAAATAGATTTATGTAAATTATCATAAAAGTTGAGCTCAATAACTGTCAGCATCTGATAGAATTATTATGACGCTAATCATGACACGGTGGGCGCGGTTGTTGAGTGGCTAATTGCTTGGCTTCCGAACTTGGGGTCCTTGGTTCAAATCTCGGGGAAGACTGGAATTTTGAAATCTGGGATTTTTAGGGCGATTCTAAGTCCACCCAGCTCTAATGGGCACCTGATTTTAGTTGGGGAAAGTAAAGGCTGTTGGACGTTGTGCTGGCCACATGACATCCTGCTCGTTAACCGTTGGCCAAAGAAACAGATGATCTTAACATCTCTGCCCCACAGATCGCAAGGTCTAAAAGGGAAATTTACTTTTTTTTATTTTAAATAGACACCCTCGTTAATCTGCCCTATAGAATATGCCCAAGTCTCAAGGTCTTAAAGAGGTACTAGTCACTAATGTTTGAAGATTTTGTTAAAGGACTTTGTGCCAATGTATTTGCGTTGTTTGTAAATGTTCGTTAAAAAAGAAGATCCAGTCTACACTATCATCTCGTCAGCTGTAGTCTGTTTCTGTCACCTTAGCAAGGATAACCTTTCCAGTTGTACGAATGACGTTTATCAGACAAAAACATAACTTTAGACAATTCATGAATGGATGGTTGGACAATGGAGGGATGGACTAATACATAGATTTAGTGATAGAGTGATATATATACATGTACTGAGATAGATCAATCGATTGATCGATCGATCGATCGATAGATGGATAGATAGATAGATAGGTGGATAGATAGATAGATAGATAGATAGGTAGATAGATAGATAGATCTAGATAGATAGATAAATAGATAGATAGATAGATAGATAGATAGATAGGTATAGATAGATAGATAGATAGATAGATAGGTAGAACTTGAATCAATACGATTTTAGCAATCAATAGTAACTAAAATGGTAGATTGCTAAAACATGCAAAAAGTTACGCCAAAGACTTGCCTTGAAAGATGCTACCAATGCGGCAATAAATTCCTAAGACCAGATACTGAAGTTTTGTGACATGAAAAAAACAACCTCTATTTCATTCGTTTCTATTGTATCGAGACCGATCCCACAACTCCACAATCACATCTATAGCAGCACAGCTGGTCCATAAACATCTGTAGGGATACTTTATGAGGGACTTGGTTAGGGGGAGCTGAGACTTCAATATTCCAACACAGGATTAAACAAATACAATGATAGAAAAAAAGATAATTTGATGTCATAGCAGTCAGGGTCTTTCTAAAGTAGAATGGGGGAAAGTGGGAGGTAGTGGCGTCACCAGTGAGTTGGGTTCATGCAGGAGAGACTAATTATAAGATCATTGACCTTCTAGTCAACATTGATTTCTCGTGGGTTGTCAAATCCTACTGTAATGTAGGATTCTTGTCTAGTAATTAGTTTGCAGCCCTCAACCTCTGCATTATGAATAGAGACGATTGTTGCTACTCGTATTGTCAAATGTATCAAATCATTATCAGGTTGGTCACTCTATAAATAGAAAGAAAACTCATGAAATGTTTGAGGTTTTAAAAATAGCATCAACATTTTTAGTGGGTTTTTTTTTGCTGACTTAATAATCCACTACGAAAACTGACTTAATGACCCACTAGGAAAACTGACTTAATGACCCACTAGGAAAACTGACTTAATGACCCACTAGGATAACTGACTTAATGACCCACTAGGAAAACTGACTTAATGACCCACTAGGAAAACCGACTTAATGACCCACTAGGATAACTGACTTAATGACCCACTAGGAAAACAGATGTAATGATCCACTAGGAAAACTGACGTAACATTCCACTAGCGAGTATCGTTTAAACAATTCAAATTTTTCAAGCGGACTTAAAACAAATCTAAATAAAAAAGGACTCATTCACCATCTTTATCACTCGTTGGATAAGGTCTAAGGTTAGGAGAACTCTCTAATGTTTCATTGTCAGGAGGGAATTTATTTGAAGTTCCTGTTATTGTATTAACAGCACTACATCTAAAATGTATAATCCACCGATACAATATTGTACGAGTATCAATGCATATGGACATATATCAAACAATGATTCTGTATTTAAAGTTTTATTATACATATATCATAGAGGTGTTTATATATATATGTATATAAATATTTTATATATATATATATATATATATATATATATATATATATATATATATATATATATATATATATATATATATATATATATATATATATATATATATAGTTATAATATATATAAACACTTCTAGGATAAACAGCTGCATCATTCTAAAGCATCACTTAACATTACAGCGTCTATAAACTTTCTATTCTTTTTTCCATTCTGTTTACATCAAAGACACACCAGAAAAACGTGTTCATGTCATGAAGCCTCCAGTCCGTGAGGTACAGACTGACGACAATCAACAAATCATACAACAGGCGACTGGCAAACAACAAAAAAACATTTTCTAACAAATTACAACGGAACGACGCTAGGCTGAAGAAAAATCAATATTTTGACAATATCATATTCACGATGATGTCTTTATTTCTCCTTATTTTGAATAGTGGCACGACCAAACTCGATCAATACTAAGATTCCTTATAGAAAAGATTTCATTAGTGTCATATTACGAGGTTAGGCAAGCTGGCGAGTTCTGTATAGACACATTTTTTTGTGGAATTTTTAATTCACAAAAAAATGTACGTTCTTCAAAACTGGTAGACATTATTGTTTATGCCTTGTAGAGCTTTAATATTATGTGCCATACAGAAAGACACATTTCTTATTCCATATTCCAGGCAGTGGCACCCGCAGGATTTTTTGAAGGGTGGTACAAATTGGCACTTATGGCTCAAAGTCGTAGCTTGAACTTAGCAGACGAAGAACGCTTCTTGTACACTTCTGATATTCATCTTCACATTCCAGCTCTTCTATCGTAGTGGACGAAGACAAAACAGGATGAACAGAGCATTTAATTATTGCTCGAAAAGTGAGACGTTAATGAAGAAACTAACCAATAAAGCTTTTTCTGTAATAACTCCCAAAATCCAAACATGTGATTTTGGCCCGGTGTACCTGTCGACTACCAATTTTAGGCAGCAACAACCCAATACAAACTGCCCCCCACCCCCCACTGTCCGTATTTTTTTGGTTTCTTGCTTGAACGATGGCATGCACGGTACGTTTTTTGTATCCCCTGTCATCGTAAGCTGGTGGACAGGTCTGTGGTTTGAGTCCTCGTCATTTCTTATTTTAGTGCTTCAATCATATGTTGCTTTTATGTTTATTGATGACAAGCCGTGTGAATATAACAGTCGATAATATTACAACTGTAATAGATTAGGATTACAAACCAGAGGCCTAGAGGGGAGGGGGGCAATATGCTTCGTGCGCTATCTTCAGGGGGCGTCACACAGAGAGGCGCCTATATTGGCTCATGGAAAATGGGGAGGGGGGCGCCAATAAAGTACTTTGCCCCAGGCGCACGTTCTGCTCACTACGCTTCTGTCCCAAACCCCCAGCTATATGACACTATCCTCAGTTATTTGACACTATCCTCAGTTATTTGACACTATCCTCAGTTATATGACACTATCATCAGTTATATGACACTACCCCCAGCTATATGACACTATCCTCAGTTATATGACACAAACCCCAGGTTTATGACACTATCCTCAGTTATATGACACTACCCCCAGCTATATGACACTATCCTCAGTTATATGACACTACCCCCAGCTATATGACACTACCTTCAGTTATACGACCCCCACACACCAGCTATATCATCCCACTACCCCAGTTATTTGACCCCACTCATCTAGTTAAATGGCGTCATTCACTCAGTTTTATGACCCCTTCCCTTTCACACTACCCGTTCAATGAACCACTCCCCCAACCATATAAGTCTTAGAAAACAGGAGAAGGGTGTGACATCTGGAAGATCTTGTGTAAGAAAGACTTTCAAATGATTCGGCGTTGACTGATACGACGCTGAGAAGATTCCACCAGATAGAAAGAACTCATAGATGAATGGCTGACCAGTGCGAAGTGACATGGTTCGTAATACTGTTACTCACACAGAGAACAAGAAAGTCGCAGGCTGTCCAGTGCCACGTATGATGTGTATAGGCCATACATGACCAATACATGATGTGTGTGATGGTATAGCAGTACGTAACTATCAAAAGAATTAACCAGAGAAGATATTCTATCGAATGAAAGACCTAATAGTTTTATCCAACAGAATAGTCATTGCCTCAAAATGTCTACTTAAAACTTGTTGAATACATTTGTAGTCTTTATTAGTATTATATTATTTTTAAATACGTTTATTTTTATAATAAATAATCTGAATTATCAGTTACAAATATTAAAGTGTTTATTTCTCATGCATTTACATTATTGTTTTTTAATGACTTGTTTTGTACCTGGCGCCCGAGCAACAGAGCCCTTAAATCGAGTAGACCTAGAGTCAACAAGCACTAGACCTACCATTTGCTAATACTGAAGGTTATGTTACAAAATATAATCTAGACACTTATTTAAACCGACCTGTCTATTTTTTTCCCTGGATCTAGGAGTCTAAAAATAGATCTTGCATGAAGTCCCAGAATGCAACTAGTTAGTTCACGTTACAAGGAAAATATTCGCCACAGTCCACGTGACCGTCCAGCACGCGCTGATCCAATGTCTAGAACTAAAGGCTAGATACGGGATTACCGTTCTCAGTGCTGCTAGAAACTCAACTACAACAGAAGATGAAAGAACCGTTCGGTGCTGACCATATGTCACTAGCGGCGGTCACACAACTCAGCTTTTACGCGCGTGTGCTATCGCAGAGGAGGGGGAGTGCCCAGAGTAATAATAATTACAACTGGCCTCGGGTTTGTAGAAGCGTGGGCGATGTAAACCAGAGCGCAACATCTCCATCCACCCCACTTCAACAACATCATTTTTATTTTTGGTAAGGTCCAGCTCGTTTTATGGGGACGCAAGAAACCTATACATACACACACACAAACATATACAAACACACACACACACAAATATATACAAACACACATACAAGTCGAAGAATCGAGAGGAAATGCGTTAAAAAAAAAAGAAAAAAGAAACTGTCCCTCTTACTGAATGGCACCAGACCACCGAGGGTCAACTGTAGGGAGAAGACGAGGCGGCTAGCAGCGACACGGTTGCGACATACCTCGCTCACCCACGCACTTTGAAATCAAAAGTTTTTTTTACAAATATTTTCCTTAGTGCTGCGGTTAGCCGAACCAGTGACGTCAATCTGGCTGTTTGAAAGCTAGGCACAAATGATTGCGTACTTCTAGCATCAGGGTTGTGTGGGCGGACGTGGGGAGAGGTAGAGCCCATGGCTACACTAAAGCTGGGGAGTTCGGGTTCACTACCAAGAGAAAGAAGGTAACACAAAAATAGACAAAAGAAGGAAAAAAGGTTAAAATATTTCTGGACACAAAGATCTATATGAATGTGTGGTACAAGAAAGGTGGTGAGATAGATAGATAGATAGATAGATAGACAGACAGACAGACAGATAGATAGATAGATAGATAGATAGATAGATAGATAGATAGATAGATAGATAGATGTAGATGGTCAGAATAATGTAAATAATATCTTAGTAAAATTACCTACACTCTAACTATAATTTAAACAAAAGTACTACTTCTGTAAGGTCAACATACATTCCTGTATATTTATCAAACATAGCTTCTAAAGCTTAAGTTTTACACTATCTGTTATTACCCTATATATTTTATATTAATAACCCGGAGAAATGATTCTTCACAAATATTGGCTCTTAGAAGGTGAGGGCTTCTTGACATTTTGTTTCAAGAAAAAGTGTATTAACTGTAATAAATGTACTAATAAAAACCACGCAGATGTTACAGCATCAATACAATTATGTTCAGACAAAGCCTGTAACATTGAATATCTTACTAGAGGGATGATTAAACCGATGTTATGAACTAACGTTGAATAAGGTATACAATGAATAAACAGCCCTCTACACAAACATCTCAGACGTAACAAATTATGTTAGCCATATGATGCATACATATTGTGACAGAATTAGCAAGCAGATGGCATAAAAAGCCCCTATAAAGGACGAAATGTGACCAGTGGCGAGACGTTTCGAGGAGCCTAATAGCGCTGCATCATGGGCCAGTGGCGAGACATTTCGAGGAGCCCAATAGCACTGTATCATGTGGCCAGTGGGGAGAAGCTTCTAAGAGCCCAATAGCACTGTATCATGTGGCCAGTGGCGAGACGTTTCGAGGAGCCTAATAGCATTGTATCATGTGGCCAGTGGGGAGAAGCTTCTAAGAGCCCAATAGCACTGTATCATGGGCCCAATGTGGCCAGTGGGGAGAAATTTTCCACTTAACTAAGTTCCATTAGAAACGATTTCTGATTATCTTTCTTTCCTTCTATCTATATCAATATATAATATATATATAATATTAGGTTCCCTAACATCTCAACATACGAGACATTTCATCATTGCATAAAAAGCATTTTGCAAACATAAGTACATGTAGGTGTAATTAAGTAATTAACATACTGAGCAAGTTAACCCTAATCCTAACCTTAACCCTCACCCTAACTCTAAATGATGAATTGCTATAATGAATAAATGTTGCAATGATGAAGTGTCTCGTATGATGAGGTGTCTGGTCACCATAATATTAATATACAGACATTATATTATATATCACACTTTACAATCCAAAGTATTTAATGTCTATGATAGTTTAAACAGCTTGCCTAAGTCATTTCTAAGGTCTAATACTAGCATTACTCACCAACTCATTGATTTGTTCCGGGCTGTAGATATTTTACCATGGATCCCTCCCTTTATTTTGGTTTTACCTTGAACAATTTCATGCTATAAAGTCAACGCCCCCCACCCTCCTCACTGGCCAAGTCATTCAAGTATCTATGACGATAAATTGGATTTTTTTTTGGCCTGGGCTTTTTTTTTATTCATACATCCTGGCTCCTGCTAATGCTCACATAATACTCTCTATCCTTATCTTTATGTACTTTCAATTAAACAACCTGCATTTCAATTACCCCCCTCTTTATAGTGGGCCAATGTAGTACGTTTAATTAGAATGGGCCACTTTAAATTGCCCCCCCCCCACTCCCAAATACAATCACTTCTGTCCTGTGAACTCTGTTTCAATTTTCTCTTCACCGCCCCCCGCCCCCCTCCTGCCCCTGAAAACACTTTAAGTATATGTCGCATCTTATTGGCACGGCCCGCTTTATAATGCTACACCTTCGAAACACTTTTTTATTCTCCAATATCACTTATTCCCCCCAACCCCACTCTATGCCTTAAAAAATAGTCCTATATACATACAATATATATATATAGGAGCATTCTTGGACTTTTCAGCTTTATATCGAAATATTTGAAAGACTTTTCTGATGCGGAAATCAAGTATTAAAAATCATTTTAAGATGACGATTATAAATTTCGTTTCAACTTTTATGTACATCCTGTTATTAAAATGAAATTGTGAGAAAAATGTATTATAAAAATTATTTTATAAATTAAGCAAAACGTTTCGCCCGATTAGGGACTTGAACCCATGACCCTCAGATTTAGTCTAATGCTCTACCGACTGAGCTACACGATTGTCATTTATATCTAAAGAAATTACGCACAAAAAGAAAAGTGCTTAAAAAACGTAAGAATCATCTTGCAATGTTCAAAATGTCGGCTATTTTTTGGTTTGAACATTGCGAATAAAGAGAATCGTATCTGGTAAATTGAACTCACGGTTACATGATCATGAAAATATCTTAGTTGTCCTAAATCCAAGAGATAAAAGGTTTTAGATTTTCATATTTCTTTTGTGCACAGTAACAGGGAGAAGTACTATTAGAGATAAGTGAGTCAGTGAATCAATCAGTGAATCAATCAGTGAATCAATCAGTGAATCAATCAGTGAATCAATCAGTGAATCAATCAGTGAATCAATCAGTGAATCAATCAGTGAATCAATCAGTGAATCAATCAGTGAGGGACCTTTTAAATATAATATAGATTATAGATTATGACTCCTGGAATGTTGATGGATTTGAAGAAAAAAGTAGTACAAACCTTTTTTGTTTTGTTGCAAAATAAACAATTAACAAAACAAACTGCTCACGAAACAAACCGCTCACGAAACAAACTGCTCAGAAAATAATTTGCTCATAAACTAATCGCTCACAAAAAATACTCCCAAAACAAAATGCTTAGAAAATAATTTGCTCATAAATTAACTGCTCACAAAAAATACTCCCAAAACAAACTGCTCAGAAAAAAATACATAACAAAATGCTCACGAAACAAACTGCTCACAAAATAAAATAAACTGCTTCTCAAAATATATGTTACTCACAAAGCAATATGTTCAGAATACGGATACACATCTGACACTCTACCATTGAACAAACCAGTTCTACAAAATATTACAACTTATTTAAATTTTTTTTTTATCAAATGTGGATTGTACACAACAGTTAGCAGTAAGCTCTTACCCCAATGTCTGCAGAAGGTCCTATCTTTTGCTATGATAGAAGGAATGCCATCATAGTGATGACGTCGCAGTCGCTACGAAATGGTTCTTTCATATCAACATAGGAACAAAAGGGCGGGCCAGAATCCATTTTATTATCTCAACTTATTGACTTAAAACGGTGTACCCACGGGCAACCGAGATCACAGTAGTTAGTTGTCATAATTCTTTATCAACACTCCATCAAGTGGAGATTGAAACTCAATTGATTTAATAGAAAAAAATGAATAATTTATGAGTTCAAATGAAAGGGAGTTAACTAGGAAAGGGTAACAATAAATGAGAAGAGAACTCTTGTTGACTTCATTACTCCAGACGTGAATTTAAACTGGACGGACATTTCTTGATAGAATTAATTCAGTAATCACTTCCGGTTATATAAGAAGCGCAAGAATAATAAATTTAGGGTACAATAGAATAGAAAAGATAGATTTAAAAAAATGTACAGCTTATAAAGTAAACTAGTCAATAGGCACAGTGCTATTAGAGTTCAAATACTGATGAAAGTAGGTTGATCATTACAATAAACATATTGGCAGTGCGTGAACTGTGAATCAAATGCTCCGTGGACCATTAATTAATTGCAGAAAGTTTTCCAAAACACTGAATCTGATAGTATAACTATAGTATTAAAATGAAGATCAGCACATGTGGAGTAGTATCATTAGCTCTTTTGAAGATCCACGATTATTGAAAGGAGAATAATACAGAATATGTTAGAAAAACAACGTCGTAAAGGTCACGTAAAGGTCACTAATTACGAGAATGACGAAAAAGTAAAAAAAAAAAAACCTTGTATACAAAAAGGTCACACACACTTCTTGAGAAATGAGAATTCATTACAAAATCTAAAACTGAACTGAAGTAAGCAAACTATTTTTAAAAAATACTTTTTTTTTCAAAATAATTTTTACACAAGGGAAGAACTGCACAATTGCGTCCATATATCTCAATACTATAAGATTTATTTCCTTTTTATATATAAAAAATCAATTGCTTATTTTAATAATTTATTTAAGCTTTGCTAGGGACAACACAACGAATAATCGTGCAAAGTTTCAACTTGATACGAGAATGGGAAGTGTGAGAAATAGCATGAACGAAATTCGTACCAGACAGATGGAATGAGTTGATAGAAGCCTTGTACCAGACAGATGGAATGAGTTGATAGAAGCCTTGTACCAGACAGATGGAATGAGTTGATAGAAGCCTTGTACCAGACAGACGGAATGAGTTGATAGAAGCCTTGTACCAGACAGATGGAATGAGTTGATAGAAGCCTTGTACCAGACAGATGGAATGAGTTGATAGAAGCCTTGTACCAGACAGATGGAATGAGTTGATAGAAGCCTTGTACCAGACAGACGGAATGAGTTGATAGAAGCCTTGTACCAGACAGATGGAATGAGTTGATAGAAGCTTTGTACCAGACAGATGGAATGAGTTGATAGAAGCCTTGTACCAGACAGATGGAATGAGTTGATATAAGCCTTGTAATACTACAAAACAAATGACAAACTGAAACTAAACAGAGTTTCAATCCACAACATCTTGGAGATGTCAAAAACTTTGGATTCTTTGTTTTCATTCACCACTCATTTTTGTTTTGGTTTCTGTTACGACAACCTAACATATGCAGACAATTTATTCTGACAACCTAACGTATGCAGACAGCCTAACGTATGCAGACAACCTAACATATGCAGACAACCTAACGTATGCAGACAACCTAACGTATGCAGACAACCTAACGTATGCAGACAACCTAACGTATGCAGACAACCTAACGTATGCAGACAACCTAACGTATGCAGACAACCTAGCGTATGCAGACAACCTAACATATGCAGACAACCTAACGTATGCAGACAACCTAACGTATGCAGAAAACCTAGCGTATGCAGACAACATAGCGTATGCAGACAACCTAACGTATTCAGACAACCTAACGTATGCAGACAACCTAACGTATGCAGACAACCTAACGTATGCAGACAACCTAACGTATGCAGACAACCTAACGTATGCAGACAACCTAACGTATGCAGACAACCTAACGTATGCAGACAACCTAACGTATGCAGACAACCTAACGTATGCAGACAACCTAACTTATGAAGACAACCTAACGTATGCAGACAACCTAACTTATGCAGACAAACTAACGTATGCAGACAACCTAACTTATGCAGACAACCTAACGCATGTAGACAACTTAACTTATGCAGACAACTTAACTTATGCAGACAACCTAACTTATGCAGACAACCTAACTTATGAAGACAACCTAACGCATGTAGACAACTTAACTTATGCAGACAACTTAACTTATGCAGACAACCTAACGTATACAGACAACCTAACTTATGAAGACAACCTAACGCATGTAGACAACTTAACTTATGCAGACACATTTTGTAAAACATATCAATCAGCATTTCTCCATTCCCCTCACTATTAAGAAAATGTTTTTCCCAAAAGATAATTTATTTATTTATTTCGTTTATAAAACAAAAGACTACATTTTTAAAAATGTTAAGCGGACTGAATATCCCGCAGGCATCCAGATTAACTTTAATCTAAGATTAAGGTCTCTTTTTTGAAATCACTTTTGGGGCCATGGTCTGGACATGTATGTCAATATGGATTAAAACTAATTGACTTTAATCAAAGCCAATTAGTTGTGTGTTTCAAAACATCGCGTGGCTACACAGATGCGTTTAAACACTTAAATGTTAAGATAGAATAGTCTCACAACACACCACAGTCACATAGTGTGTATGTACAGTTCTGTCTCAGAAGAAAAGTAGTTTAACACATCCTGTTAATATCATGTTCCTTAAAACGGCTCAATAAAACACACTCAAGAAATCGAGGCCCTAAAAACCATAAGAAGATTCTTGATGTCTGTCAGAGGGCGGTGTTGCTATACCACAGTTACCACCACAATAAATTGTGCCTGAGAATATCTTTTTTTATCCTTAAGAAATTTACTTACAATTGTGCATTACACAAAACATAACGCTTTAACTATGACGCGTAGGACGTAATCATCTTCTTTTTTGAAGTAACGTCTGTATTATATAAGATAAGAAGACAAAATGTATGTGCATAGTACATTCAAACTTTCAATGAGAATTTAATATTAGAAAGTTGGCTTGTATTTAGTACAAATTTAAAAAAAAAGGGTGTCCAGTGTCCCACTATGCCCCAGAATGGACCAGAGATGAGATCATGGCATTCAGTAGAGAAAATAAAATATCAAGAATAAAAAATAACGAATTCTTAAACCACTTTTCGCCTTTCAACAAAATAACCAAAAAACCGTTACTAGGGGTCACTGAATTAAACACTATACACCTGTGTACATGCAATCGAGGTTATCAGTAATAGCATGTGATGTTCAGTTGCAAGTCCTGGCTTTATGAATAGAGCAAAAATACTTCATGATATAAACGCAGGGCGTGCCATAGGAATAAATATAAAGTCTGTCTCAGTCAAATTGGTTTCACTTCCCTGTTGTCTGTCTGTCTATCTATCTATCTATCTATCTATCTATCTATCTATCTATCTATCTATCTATCTATCTATCTATCTATATATCTATCTATCTATCAATCTATCAATCAATCTATCAATCAATCTATCAATCAATCTATCAATCAATCTATCAATCAATCTATCAATCAATCTATCTATCTATCTATCTATCTATCTAATTATATCCTATTTATTTCTCTTTGCGCCTGTTTATAAGTCCATCTATCTCTAAATGTATATATTTATACTCCTATCTCTAAATTAGGTAGCGACCAGATGTCACTTCTCATAGTTAAGTCGTTAGTTCGACCTTGTTGGAAATGTTGTCACACACACACACACACCTGACACACGTTCTCCAGTTATTGATTTACTTCACCAGTCCAAGTTTGACAAACTTTTATAGATAGAAACAAAGGAACAGAAATGGTTGAATGACAATTTGCTGTGATGGCAGAAATAGGAGATGTCATGATTTTGTGTTCAATGCTTTAAGGTTATAGAGTCTAATGTGCTCTAAGAGTTAGACGGAGTTAGATCCATGCAGCAAACATTTTGTATTGACCAGTCAGTCACAAACAATGGTCAATAGTTTGATCCTTATGAATTCTGTCTTCATGACTTTATTTACAGCATTCTTACACTCCTTTCTCTCTCTTGTTTTGTCTTCATTCTGTATTCTTTCACCTCTTTCTAATCTCTCTATTTCTTTCACCTCTCTCTATAATCCCCCCTCTCTCTCTCTCAACTCTTTTTAGAATCCCTCACTCTCATTATTCTAGCCTATAATCCTTCTCAATGTCTCTTTTTCCCCCATTTCCTCCCTTCTCTCTGTCTGCTTCACTCCTCTTCATGTCTCTATCCTCCTCCCCCCTGTTTCCCTCTCACCAATCCACTTTCTCCAATATGTTTATGTTAATACTTTTTTTAAATTACACTTTTTTTTAGCACAATATTTTTTTTTAAAAACATTTGTTCTTTTTATAAGGTTTCGGTCTACGTGAGTCTATTATTAAATCCCCTCTTATCAAAGTGATCAAATCAACAGTTACCACAGGAAATAAAATGTTAGCCAAATCTAGATGTCTAAATTTGCTAATAGTGAAAAAACAAAATGAAGCCAATTGATTCTGAGAAATGAGCTCACAGTTCTTAAAAGTTAGAAATACTAGTTCTTGTATTCACATGTATAGCTATCTTACTGTTTGTCACTTGGCTGCTGGTCATTACATTGATGAGGCTGTGCGTTAACTTTAAGTTAAATAAATGGAAAATCACCTTAATGTGTCCACATTGATGGGAATACAGGTTTTCCTTAGATCTGGGCTTGTAAGCTAGTTGAATTGAAAAGGTTAAATAAACGTTTGTTGAATTGATGGGGCTATAAGTTAGTCAAATTGATGGGGGCTATAAGTTAGTAGAATTGATTGGGCTATAAGTTAGTGGAATTGATGGAGGCTATAAATTAGTGGAATTGATGGGGCTATAAGTTAGTGGAATTGATTGGGGCTATAAGTTAGTGTAATTGATGTGGGCTATAAGTTAGTCAAATTGATGGGGCTATAAGTTAGTAGTATTTATTGGGCTATAAGTTAGTGGAATTGATGGAGGCTATAAATTAGTGGAATTGATGGGGCTATAAGATAGTGGAATTGATTGGGACTATAAGTTAGTGGAATTGATGGAGGCTATAAGTTAGTGGAATTGATGGGGCTATAAGTTAATAACATTGATGAGGGCTATAAGTTAGTGGAATTGATGGGGGCTATGAGTTAGTGGAATTGATGGGGGCTATAAGTTAGTGGAATTGATGGGGCTATAAGTTAATAAAATTGATGAGGGCTATAAGTTAGTGGAATTGATGGAGGCTATAAGTTAGTGGAATTGATGGGGGCTATAAGTAACTGAAATTGATGGGGCTATAAGTTAGTGGAATTGATGGGCTATAAGTTTGTGGAATTGATGGGGGCTATAAGTTAGTGGAATTGATGGGGGCTATAAGTAACTGTAATTGATGGGGCTATAAGTTAGTGGAATTGATGGGGGCTATAAGTTAGTGGAATTGATGGGGGCTATAAGTTAGTGGAATTGATGGGGCTATAAGTTAGTGGAATTGATGGGGGCTATAAGTTAGTGGAATTGATGGGGGCTATAAGTAACTGTAATTGATGGGGCTATAAGTTAGTGGAATTGATGGGGGCTATAAGTTAGTGGAATTGATGGGGGCTATAAGTTAGTGGAATTGATGGGGCTATAAGTTAGTGGAATTGACGTTGTTACTGGTTAATCGAAGTGATCGTTTTATAAATTAGTCAATTAATGTGTGCTATAAATTAGTCAATTGGTGTGTTTTATAAATTAGTCAACTAAAGTGTGTTATAAATTAGTCAATTAATGTGCGTTATAAATTAGTCAATTAATATGTGTTATAAATTAGTCAATTAAGGTGTGTTATAAATTAGTCAATTGGTGTGTTTTATAAATTAGTCAATTAAAGTGTGTTATAAATTAGTCAATTAATGTGCGTTATAAATTAGTCAATTAATGTGTGTTATAAATTAGTCAATAAATGTGTGTTATAAATTACTCAAATTAATGTGTGTTACAAATTAGTCAAATTAATGTGTGTTATAAGTTAGTCAAATTGATGGGGTTATAAGTTGACTACGTTGATGGGGCTAGCACATGATTAGTATTATAAACTGCCTACAGTTATTGGGTTAAAAGTTAAATATAATGACTGGGTTATGAGTTGATTAGATTAATGCGCTTACAGGTAGCCCGCTAGCTGCCTAGATTAATGGGGTTTTACAGGTAGCCCGATAGTTGCCTAGGTTAATGGGGATGTACAGATTAAGTTGTACGTTGAACCTATTGTCATCATTTTGAAGACAACAAAAACACAAAGAGTTGAAAAGATCTCTCCTACAAGTGTACATCCCCATCAATGTCCACACAAAGAGTTGAAAAGATCTCTCCTACAAGTGTACATCCCCATCAATGTCCATGTGCGTTGAACATTCAAAAACCTTATTTAAAAACTTTATGAAAATAGAATCGACTTGTCGACTAAGAACACGTTATTACGTGAACTCATAAGTAGCTATTTCAACTATTTTTGTGTGCGCCTACAACAATCTAAAATTATGACCTAAGACAGACTAAATAAGAATTGACATTGGCGTCATGTTTTCAAAATGATTTTCACGTTAGTTTATAAGAGATACAGAATAACAAAAAAGTTTAATGCAGTCGTTGAAATATTTAAATCTGACCGAAACATATATATTTTTTAACTCACTTGATTCTGGTTAAAATTAATTAAGATTGATGTAACATTATTAATAAGGTAAAAAAAATGTTTATTGTTGTATGACAGAAGTGTGTTTATATATTTAGTTTTCTAGAGTTTTACTGTTTTGTTTGGTGTCTTGCACACATGGTTAGACAATTTTCTTTTATATAATATAGATTATTACTATTATTATTAGTAGTAGTAGTAACTGTGTATGACTATGAGGGTTAGTATTTTGGGATAAAAAAACAAAACCAAACAAAAACACATGACAGCAAAGACGTCATTCAAGCTCAGTTTGTAAAACTGTATGAGTTCTTTGACCCTTGACGTCTTGCTCGATTGACGTGAACCAAACATACAAATAGAAATAATGTATAAATTATTCATAAGCCTGAGCAGACCTGCTGACGTTTTCAATACTTAATGATGCAAGGTCAGGATAAACTTAACATAGGTTGAAGGGCTTCTCAGGATGGTCATAAAACCAGAAGTTATTTCCTTAAAGACTACCTAAAGCTGATTTGTTATTTAAATATACAGCTTTAGTTGAATTTAATGGATGTCTAACATTGTATTTCATTAGGCCCATGCTACGGTGAAACTAAATAGTATTGGTATATTTGTTTCAGAAAATAAGTTTTAAATTCTGAAATTTAATTTAGACCTAAAAGAATAAAAGAAAAAAACACCTTGACTTAATAAAACTATTCGGGGAGTTAACACTGGGGTTTTGTCCTGCAATGATCTCTAAAGAAATTGAATCGTGAATTATTAACATGTTTCCTTCTTGAACGATAGAAAAACAATTATTAGAGTTTATTAGACAAATAGATCTAGTGCCGTGTTTAAGTAAGTAGAGGCCCTTCAATAAAAATCCACTGAGTAAAAGTAATGAATAAATCATATCTTAGTTGCGAAGAAAAATTAGAGTGCTTGTGAATTTAGTATTATTTCTCTTATTTTCTTAAATTTAATAGGCATATTTTGTAACGAAAAACACGCGATATATTTTGATGCCCCCTTTAAGAGATAGGCCCCGGAGCGACCTCACAATCTCGTACTGCCGTAAATCCGACCCTGCTCGTATAACTACTGACATTCTCAGATTATAGAGAATTCTGCTTTGAGCCAGTGAATACAAATAACTATTGACCATGCAAGCATATTACAAACACAAGCTTAAACAATTTTGTAATCGTAAGCTCCTTTGTCATAATGTAGATTTAAGATAATGCCTTCTCGTGCAGTGCGTAGGTGTAATCTGAGCCCATTGGCTTGTGTGTCTATTTGACTAGCTGTTCTAGAGGTAGCAGGTGCTACTCTTCAAATCGTTAGTATCTCAATATGCTTGTTATTTAGGGTTGTTTACTGTATACTTTTTGTGTAACCTATTCTCTTAATATATCAATTGCAGAGTGTCGACTATTTAGCCCTACTATGAAGCTAGACCTATGGGAAGGATTATACCCAAACATCAGGAATAAGAGACTAGCTCTTCATTGACCCTTCTGTCAGGAGATCTCATCAACTACAGGAATAAGAGACTAGCTCTTCATTGACCCTTCTGTCAGGAGATCTCATCAACTACAGGAATAAGAGACTAGCTCTTCATTGACCCTTCTGTCAGGAAATCTCATCAACTACAGGACCATTGTTTTTCACATTCGTTTATTCTGAGGCTAATATTTCTAAAGTCTAACCGGTTCTAACTGTCCGGCAAGTGGAAAACCGAGTTCCACGAGGGATTCCTACGTATTCCTTCTCTGTACCGACACTAACCATGAGAAGACCTTCACGGCTTGCGACCCCGGTAAGGAACGGACCTTGTTAGCGAGCCTTTCTTTTATCCATTCTACGTGCAAGTCAGTTCGCAAAAACTTGCTGTAGAAGCCATCCTCCCTGGTGGTTGTGTTTACATCCTGACTTATCTATCTTCTCTAAAAAACGTTTTGACCAGGATGTCATGCCAGTTAATGTTAAACATTCATTTCTGATGATCGTTTGATAGAAAGATATTAACCTGCCACTATTTAGTTATTTTGATAAACCTGACAGGTAATAAAAAGTAAATAAATGATGAACTACAAGGTAGATGGCTGATCTATGGCCAACAGTTAAAAAGGGTCTCATGTAACAGAACAAAGGCCAACCGCATACATGTCAAAGCATTTGTTTGAGTTCGATGAACTCGAACAGGAGTAGGGGGAGTGCTAACAAAGTCTGAAATCTTTCACTCCTTAATTCAGAAGCCAAGCATTTCAGCACTGGGCCACCATATCGTTAAGATCAGCATAAAAGATTTTTTGTACGATGTTTACGTCTGTCATTACGACAGAAGTCAAGAAAGAAAGGAGGGCGGGAACTGGTCATCAGAGTCATCTTCTGTGACCTACCCTCCTGACAGAATCAAGAGGTAAGGTATCAGTATCAATAAATGAATGTCACATAAACATTTCAAGATTTAATATCAACGGAAGAAATAGCTGAAATTTACACCCACAACAGATGTAGATAAACAGGTAGATTATAAACCTGATATTAATCATCGTTAGAGATATTTGTGGAATATCAAATGTCTTCTCAATTTAGATTTGAAAGTAAAAAAAAAAAGGAAATTAATTGTCTAGACAAGTTTACAATTATTTGCTATTCAGAACTGGGAATAAAATCTACCTATCATGCTTTTATAAAGCTTATATCAACTTACTAAGTCTGCTTGTCTGTCTGTCTGGTACAAAGTTTGAACACGTTATTTCTCTCACACCCATTCGCGGATCAAGTTGAAACTTTGCACACCTGTTTATTGTACCTAAAAAGACAAGAACCATTTTAAAAATTGACTAATTAGTAAAAAATTTAACGGTAATTATTTTTTAATACAAAAAGGGAAAATAATCCTTCAGTATTAAGATATACGCCTAAACATGTGGGGTTTAGTCCCATTAAATAATTGCACACGTTAATTCTTCCTACAACAATTTTCCGATCAAGTTGAAAATTTACAGTTATTTATTGTACCTAACAAAACATGAATCATTTTTTTTTTAAATTCAATTAATAATTGGTATTGAATTATTATGTTTGATAGTCAAAAGGGAAATAAATTCTACATTGAGATATATAGTTGATAATATTTAGTTCTTCTAAGATTTTTTTTTCAAAATATTTGTTTATTTTTTTTATTTCCTTTCGTTTATCTCGTTAGACATAATCCTTTCGTTTATCTCGTTAGACATAATCCTTTCGGCTATTTGGCTGGTTTTATTTTTTAGTTCCATCGTGTCTTTAGGATGAATAAAAAAGCTCCGAGAAGACATACATTCCAACTTATTGAAGAGAAAAGATGTACAGGATCTCCACAATTGAAGTTCAAATCTATAGTTGCAGACATGCTCACAAACACAGCCTACAAGCAGTAAAAAGGTTATCTGGAGATAGATTATCAAGAAATTGGATATCTGGAGATAGATTATCTGGAGATAGATTAGCAGGAAATAAGAATATGTGGAAATAGATTATCAGGTAATAGATTTATCAGGAGATAGATAGATAGATAGATAGATAGATAGATTATTGTAATTTGTATTTTGCACGCTTCTTTTCATGCTTTAGAGGTTAACATTTTTTTATTGGAAAAAAAACTATTAAAAAAAAAACAACAACAGGCAAATGAATCGTTCAGGCGTCAGTGCGGACTATTTTACTGGAAAATATAGTCCAGTCTGCTATTAGTTCCATGATGTCTTCCAACAATCTTCACTTCTGCCTTCCATTCGTCGTACCTGGTTTCCACGCATCGTTTTCACAAGTGATCGGTCATCGTATTGTGCGATCGCAACGTAGATGTTTCTGGCTTCAATGTTGGTGTCTATTGTCTCTGAAACCTCGTGTAGGTGTCTCAGGTCTCAATGCTGGTGTCTCTGGTCTCAATGTAGGTGTCTCTGGTCTCAATGTAGGTGTCTCCGGTCTCAATGTAGGTGTCTCTGGTGTCAATGTAGGTGTCTCTGGTCTCAATGTAAGTGTCTCTGGTCTCAATGTAGGTGTCTCTGGTCTCAATGTAGGTGTCTCTGGTCTCAATGTAGGTGTCTCTGGTCTCAATGTAGGTGTCTCTGGTCTCAATGTAGGTGTCTCTGATCTCAATGTTTTTGTCTCTGGTCTCAATGTAGGTGTCTCTGGTCTCAATGTAGGTGTCTCTGGTCTCAATGTAGGTGTCTCTGGTTCAATGTAGGTGTCTCTGGTCTCAATGTAGGTGTCTCTGGTCTCAAAGTAGGTGTCTCTGGTCTCAATGTAGGTGTCTCTGGTCTCAAAGTAGGTGTCTCTGGTCTCAATGTAGGTGTCTCTGGTCTCAATGTAGGTGTCTCTGGTCTCAATGTAGGTGTCTCTGGTCTCAATGTAGGTGTCTCTGGTCTCAATGTAGGTGTCTCTGGTCTCAATGTAGGTGTTCTTTGGTCTCAATGTAGGTGTCTCTGGTCTTAATGTAGGTGTCTCTGGTTTCAATGTAGGTGTCTCTGGTCTCAATGTAGGTGTCTCTGGTCTCAATGTAGGTGTCTCTGGTCTCAATGTAGGTGTCTCTGGCCAAGAGAATGCGGGAGAACATTCTGAAGTTATGGACTGGACTCTCAGACTAAATGAGAACAGCAAAGAACTGGCCAGAAAACTCTGCACAGGTTTATTCAATAGGATAGACGCAACCATAAAATGTTATTCTTAAGTTTATTTTAGCTGACATGTTTGTAATCAAATTTACTCTTGGGTTTTGTGATTGAATAATTCAAACTGCTCAAGAAAGTTGGGGATTTTATGTCTGCTTTTTTTTTCACTTCGTTTCTCAGTTTTTTAACGCTTATATACAACAGAAATAGGAAGAGAGAGAGAGAGAGAGAGAGAGAGAGAGAGAGAAACGACTGAGGGGAGGGGGTTATTCTAATGTTGCTTCTCTTCCTCTCCTCTCCATGCGAAGAGTCAAACAAACAAGATTCTGTGCTTCGATGTTGGCCTGTTTCTGGTCAAGGTTGTAACAGAGTGCAATTAGCAAAGCCGGTTAAATATTGTAATTATCCATCTAAACCTGTGTATATATGTCAGAGTTAGAGTGCATTCGACTGTGTTTTGAGTGACAGTGTGTGTGTGTGTGTGTAATCGTTCTCGCGTGTGCTGAATATGAGATGAAAGCTTGTTTGCCCCTTCGCGTACACGCATGCACGCACAGACTTATTACACATGTCTTGTTGAGCTTAGCCAGCACGCGAGAAACTCGTTAATCACACGTTTACATATATTGTTCAACACACACACACACGTGTACACTTACACATATACACACGTTTACACATTCACACTTTTACACATACACACGTACACACGAATACACATACACACATACACACGTTTACACAAGGGAGAACACTTTGAAGAGTGAGTGGAGGGACAGATGTTCATCAAGATGTGAGAATTTTTGTAAGAGAGAAAAAGAATGTAAATGAAATACAGAGAGATAGAGAGAGATAGAGAGAAGGAGAGAGTGAGAGCAAGCGCGACAGTCAGAGAGAGAGAGAGAGAGAGAGCAAAAGAGAGAACATGAGAGAGTGAGAGCGAGAGACAGAAAAAAAAGAGAGAGAATGATAAAGATTTAGAGAATGGGCGAGAGTCAGAGAGAGAGAAAAAGAGAGAAAGAGAGAGATGCAGAGTGAGAGAGAAAGAGAAAGAAAGGGAAAGAGATAATGAGAGAGCGAGAGAAAGAGAAATAGGCAGTGAGACGAGAGAAAGTGAGAAAGAACGAGTGAGAGTGAGAGAAAGAGAGAGTCGCAGAAAACAATTCCACGTAATTTATATGCTCATTTTATTTAATATGTTATTTATGCCCGGCTTCAGTTGGGTTCTTGTTTTACACCCTTCCTAAAGTAAATCACATAGAGAGAGACAAGAGACAGAGAGAGAGAGACAGAGACAGAGACAGAGAGACAGAGAGAGAGACAGAGACAGAGACAGAGACAGAGACAGAGAGAGACAGAGAGAGAGACAGAGAGAGAGACAGAGAGAGAGACAGAGAGAGAGACAGAGATAGAGAGAGACAGAGAGAGACACAGAGAGATACAGATAGAGACAGAGACAGAGACACAGAGAGACAGAGAGAGAGACAGAGACAGAGAGATAGAGACAGAGAGAGACACAGACAGAGACAAAGTGAGAGACAGAGAGACAGAGAGAGAGACAGACAAAGTGAGAGACATAGAGAAAGAGAGAGAAAGAAGGCGGCAGATGTGGAGAGACAGAAAAGAATAGAAACAAAAATGGTTATAGAAGAAGAGATCAAGATTGTAAGAAGCGAGAGAGAAAATGAAGAGTCAAAGAAGGGAAGTAACTACAAGAAAGAGTTTTAAAAAAATAAGGCTTAAAAGGGGAGGGAAATCAGTGAAAATCAATAGAATAGTTGTCTTCCTTTTTTGTAGGAGAAGCTTTTAATTGCAATATTGTGTAAAGGCAAACCATACAGTTAGGTTCAAAGAAAATAGAAGAGCGTATTTTTAGTAACATTATTACTATGCAATGGGACCAAAGTGTTCCCTGAAACATCCTGCTTCCGGTGAAATGATCTAGATCAGTGTTTCCCAAACTGTGTTCCGCGGAACACTAGGGTTCTGCAAGGCCTGACTAGATGTTCCACGAGCTATTGGAGTCATTAATTAGTAGGGGCCTACACGTGAATTAATTCCACAGTAAATACAGAACAGAACAATTGATTCTATCAGCTCTACTCGGAACAGAACAATTGATTCTATCAGCTCTACTCGGAACAGAACAATTGATTCTATCAGCTCTTCTCGGAGCAGAACAATTGATTCTTTCAGCTCTTCTCGGAACAGAACAATTGATTCTATCAGCTCTACTCAAAACAGAACAATTGATTCTATCAGCTCTACTCGGAACAGAACAATTGATTCTATCAGCTCTTGTCGGAACAGAACAATTGATTCTATCAGCTCTACTCGGAACAGAACAATTGATTCTATCAGCTCTACTCGGAACAGAACAATTGATTCTATCAGCTCTACTCGGAACAGAAGAATTGATTCTATCAGCTCTACTCGGAACAGAAGAATTGATTCTATCAGCTCTACTCGGAACAGAAGAATTGATTCTATCAGCTCTACTCGGAACAGAACAATTGATTCTATCAGCTCTACTCGGAAAATAACAATTGATTCTATCAGCTCTTGTCGGAACAGAACAATTGATTCTATCAGCTCTACTCGGAACAGAACAATTGATTCTATCAGCTCTACTCGGAACAGAACAATTGATTCTATCAGCTCTACTCGGAACAGAACAATTGATTCTATCAGCTCTACTCGGAACAGAAGAATTGATTCTATCTGCTCTACTCGGAACAGAACAATTGATTCTACCAGCTCTTGTCGGAACAGAACAATTGATTCTATCAGCTCTACTCGGAACAGAACAATTGATTCTATCAGCTCTTGTCGGAACAGAACAATTGATTCTATCAGCTCTACTCGGAACAGAACAATTGATTCTATCAGCTCTACTCGGAACAGAACAATTGATTCTATCAGCTCTACTCGGAACAGAACAATTGATTCTATCAGCTCTACTCGGAACAGAAGAATTGATTCTATCAGCTCTTCTCGGAACAGAACAATTGATTCTACCAGCTCTTGTCGGAACAGAACAATTGATTCTATCAGCTCTACTCGGAACAGAACAATTGATTCTATCAGCTCTTGTCGGAACAGAACAATTGATTTTATCAGCTCTACTCGGAACAGAACAATTGATTCTATCAGCTCTACTCGGAACAGAACAATTGATTCTATCAGCTCTACTCGGAACAGAACAATTGATTCTATCAGCTCTACTCGGAACAGAACAATTGATTCTATCAGCTCTTGTCGGAACAGAACAATTGATTCTATCAGCTCTTCTCGGAACAGAACAATTGATTCTATCAGCTCTACAGGAACAGAAGAATTGATTCTATCAGCTCTACTCGGAACAGAAGAATTGATTCTATCAGCTCTACTCGAAACAGAAGAATTGATTCTATCAGCTCTACTCAGAACAGAACAATTGATTCTATCAGCTCTACTCAGAATAGAAAAATTGATTCTATCAGCTCTACTCGAAACAGAAGATTTGATTCTATCAGCTCTACTCGGAACAGAACAATTGATTCTATCAGCTCTATTCGGAACAGAACAATTGATTCTATCAGCTCTACTCGGAACAGAAGAATTGATTCTATCAGCTCTACTCGGAACAGAAGAATTGATTCTATCAGCTCTACTCGGAACAGAAGAATTGATTCTATCAGCTCTACTCGGAACAGAAGAATTGATTCTATCAGCTCTACTCGGAACAGAAGAATTGATTCTATCAGCTCTACTCGGAACAGAACAATTGATTCTATCAGCTCTACTCGGAACAGAACAATTGATTCTATCAGCTCTTGTCGGAACAGAACAATTGATTCTATCAGCTCTTCTCGGAACAGAAGAATTGATTCTATCAGCTCTACTCGGAACAGAAGAATTGATTCTATCAGCTCTACTCGGAACAGAAGAATTGATTCTATCAGCTCTACTCGAAACAGAAGAATTGATTCTATCAGCTCTACTCAGAACAGAACAATTGATTCTATCAGCTCTACTCAGAACAGAACAATTGATTCTATCAGCTCTACTCGAAACAGAAGAATTGATTCTATCAGCTCTACTCGGAACAGAACAATTGATTCTATCAGCTCTACTCGGAACAGAAGAATTGATTCTATCAGCTCTACTCGGAACAGAACAATTGATTCTATCAGCTCTTGTCGGAACAGAAGAATTGATTCTATCAGCTCTACTCGGAACAGAACAATTGATTCTATCAGCTCTACTCGGAACAGAAGAATTGATTCTATCAGCTCTACTCGGAACAGAAGAATTGATTCTATCAGCTCTACTCGGAACAGAAGAATTGATTCTATCAGCTCTACTCGAAACAGAAGAATTGATTCTATCAGCTCTACTCGAAACAGAAGAATTGATTCTATCAGCTCTACTCAGAACAGAACAATTGATTCTATCAGCTCTACTCGAAACAGAAGAATTGATTCTATCAGCTCTACTCGGAACAGAACAATTGATTCTATCAGCTCTACTCGGAACAGATCAATTGATTCTATCAGCTCTACTCGGAACAGAACAATTGATTCTATCAGCTCTACTCGGAACAGAAGAATTGATTCTATCAGCTCTACTCGGAACAGAAGAATTGATTCTATCAGCTCTACTCGGAACAGAAGAATTGATTCTATCAGCTCTACTCGGAACAGAAGAATTGATTCTATCAGCTCTACTCGGAACAGAAGAATTGATTCTTTCAGCTCTACTCGGAACAGAAGAATTGATTCTATCAGCTCTACTCGGAACAGAAGAATTGATTCTATCAGCTCTACTTGGAACAGAACAATTGATTCTATCAGCTCTACTCGGAACAGAACAATTGATTCTATCAGCTCTTGTCGGAACAGAACAATTGATTCTATCAGCTCTTCTCGTAACAGAACAATTGATTCTATCAGCTCTACTCGAAACAGAAGAATTGATTCTATCAGCTCTACTCGGAACAGAACAATTGATTCTATCATACAAAGATCTACCATGAAATGATTTCTGGCCGAGTTTGTCTAACGAGTACCACACTATTGTGAAACAAAACATGAATACATTACTTCTGTTTTCTAAAATCTACTTTGAGGAGCAACATTTTCTAATTATGTTCAAACAAGGTAAAGAAACGAGCTGGACACATCAGCTATTGGAACTCAGCTTATCAGTTTAGTGCCGGATACCAAGTAGTTCAAAGACTCAATACCATCAAAGTGATCAAACCTTAATTAGAAAATTAATTTTTCCAATGCTTATGGAATTTTCATTAATCTTCGGACTCGAAAATAAGCCTTATTATTATTATTTCTGCATTTTATTATAGTTTTATACATGAAATTAAATAATAATGCTAAATTTAGAATATGGTTTAATTGTTTGAACTAATAGGAGATAATCCAACCTAAAAAAATAATCAGTGTTTTTTGTGAATTCTCAGAATGTGCGAAGTGTCCCTTTAAAGAAATGTTTCGGAAACACTGACCTAGATCTAAATTAGTTACAATAAATCCATAAGGATGGTACGTACGTGATTTGTCTCTACTATTCAATAGAGTTCAATAGACTATATTTCTCCATACACATGCAGTCGCTCGCTCAGTAAACATCACTACAAAGTAGGTCATGTGACTTACTGCTTAGCACGCACATCCATCCCTAGATAGTTCAACCCTGGCCCGGCCTTAATTAGGAACAAATTTGTATGCATCAGTTCAATGAATTTTGTCTTCGTTCGATGTGTGTGAACAGTTTATTAATTAGTTGATACATTCTATTGAATTTTGTGTGTGTTTAGACACAATCAATCCTACACATGTACGCGCGGTGGTAAAACGCTTGGCTTCCGAAGGAGGATCCCTAGTTCGAATCCTGGTAAAAACTGGGATTTTTAATTTCGGGATATTTAGGCGCCTCTGAGTCCACCCAACCTTAATGCGTACCTGACATTAGTTGGGGAAAAGTAAAGGCGGTTGGTCGTTGTGCTGGCCACATTGCACTCGTTAACCGTGGGCCACAGAAATAGATGACCTTTACAGTATCTGCCCCATAGATCGCAAGGTCTGAAAGGACAACCTTACTTTACTCCTACACATGGTTCGAGCCCCCCCCCCGTCCTCCCTCTCGAAATGAAATCCCCCTGTTGTGTTGCTTTTTTTTTTTTTTTTTTGTTATTGGAGATTGGAAATGTGAAATGTTAGGAAACGATTAGGAATTTGGCTCAAACAGTTATTTGTTTTATAAAAAAAGTGAAAGTTTTGCTTGGAGACAGTCACGTGAGAAGGATTTAAAGTGTAGCGAAAGTGACCAGAGAAGACTTTTGGCAGCTTCAGAGTAAGGTCGGCTTTGGTTTCTAAAGTAGATATTTAGATAATACGACATTCGACGGCTCCCTTCATTACGTATTACACTTCTTTTTCGACATCTTTCATCAAAGTCGAGTACATTTATAGTGTTGACATTTTGCCTGTGTTAATTGGTTTGCTTACTCCAGTGTAGACTTATCCACACAATACGGAGGCGCCTAGCATAAACTAGCCCTTGCCCGGCTTTGCCAAGAGGATTTGAGCTTTAAAAAAATCCATCTTCAATAAGAAAATAAATCAAACTACAGTCATCAAAGTCCATGAGTCTAGCCAAGGGGGATTTTGAGTTAAAAACAAAACCCTTTAGAGGGTTTTTAGTTTAAAACTCCCCTCCATGGGGGATTTGAGTTTAAAAACCTTCTCATCAATAATAATAATAAAAAAACAACTAAAGTAATCTACAGTATAATTCTATGAATGTAGCCAAAAGGGGAGAGTGTTTGAGTTTAAAAACCTCATACATAGGGTTTAGAGTTATCCACCTCCATAGGGTTTTGAGGTTAAAATCCCCTCATCAATAAAAAAAAAACTAAAGCAAACTACAGTCTCCAAATACAATAATCATAGCTAAAGGGTGATTTGAGTTCACCTCTCAAGGGAGGTATTTAAAACTCCCGCCAATAAAAATCTACGTTCTCTAAATTTCATAAATCTAGCCAAGGGGGTTGAGGTTAAACCCCTTTGCACTAAAAAGAAAAGAAAAGCCACAGTAACTAAGAAGTTAAAATTAAGTTGAGTTACTTCACCCCACCCCCCCCGGCTTTTTTTTTCAAATAAAAAAGTAAAGGATAAATAGTCACCTAATTCCATAATCGTAACCGGGGTGGGGTGATATATACATATATTCATGCCTAGTTGGCTATGCCTAACGCCGGCCCTGTTCGGGATAACTTCAGCAGCAGGAGAGCAAGAAGGTTGATCAGCACATTGCAAAAGAGCTACCACAACCACAAAACACTTGACTTTGTAGACACATGTTGTTGCTACACCTGCATCTGCGTCGGTAACACAATGAAAAATGCGCGAGTTGACATTTAAATGAAGGTTAGGAAGTAGCTTTCTTTTTGACATTATTGCATTTTAGTGGGAGACAACTCTCTCTCTCTCTCTCTCTCTTGACTTTTATTTGTATTATTACAAAGCTTATATCAACTCACTCTGTCAGGTAAAAAGTTTGTTCATGTTATTTCTATCACACCCGATCTCCGATTTAGCTGAAATTGTGTACAATTATTTCTTTTACATGACAGCACAAAAAACAATAAAAAAACAACAACTAGTTAATTAACTATTGGTAATTAATTATTTTGTTTAATATCTTGAACAATGGTTGTCTCTTTTGGTGAGCTAAAAGGTGGTCGACGTAACAGAGGAGCCTCACGGAAACGCTTCAAAGACCATCTTAGGCGTCAACTTTCCTTGGCTGACATAAAAGAGAGCACCTGGTTGCATGCGGCCTCAGAACGAGACAGCTGGAGGGCAGTCACAAAGGCCGAGGGATAAACATTTGAGACCAAAAGAAAATCCACTGTCGAGGACAAATGCAGACGGTGAAAAGAAAATCTAAATCGATCACCTGCAGACAATGGTTATGCTTGCCTTGGATGGGGCAAAATATGTAGGTCACAGCTAGGGCTGCGCAGCCACAGGAAATACTGCTTTCCTTACTAATCTTCGGACTCGAAGACAATCCTTTTTATTATCTTGTACAAGGGAAAGAAGCTTGAAGCTAACAATAGATAGCTCTAAAACCTTCTATGTTCATAAGCACTTCGTTAGCATTGTGGTAAAGTGTCGGCTTGGGGAGGTTTACATACTGAATTCAAATTCAGGTTGTTCCCTTTTTTTTATATATTATTTTTTTAAAATTATAAATCTATCTATATATACAATTCTCTTCATGGCTCAAGAGTTTGGACAAGAAGTAAAAGAAAGATTACTCTTGTAGTTCTGCAAGAAGGACTAGAGTTACCCTACGAAAAAAAAAAAGAGGAGGGGGGGGGGGAGGACAAGCAGTATTTACCCGTCACAAAATAGAAGGGCCGGACTTAATCGTTGTGACCAAGAAGTCATGGAAAGATCACTCTTTTTTATTTCTACCTCACGTGGTTTTAGCTGCGAAAAAAAAGAGGGGGGGGAGGAGTACAAATAATCTAATCTGTATTCACCCGTCACTAAAAAGCAGGGCCAGACTCAACCGTTGTGAAGCCCTATGTGAAACGGAGTTCGCGGGTCCAAGTTTGGGTAGTGGTCGGGATAATAAGTAAAATTTAAGAGTTTGTATCAGAAAATAAATTCGTCTTTGCATTTTATTCATTTTTTACTACGTACAGAACTACTTTACCAGCCTTGCGTGTAGCGAAGTCATACAGTATATCATAAAAATTTTATTTCCTACATAGATCACGCTCAATAGCAAGAATTACCAAATGTTTCATTCTATCTTCGACAATTGTTGACCTCAAGTAATTCTTCACCAGATTGCACAATTACGGCTAATGCATAATGCCGTTTTTATTTATGCGCGTAGTATTGGCGTTTTCCATATTGAATGACACCCCAAAATGACAATTTTTGTCTATACTTTTCAGGAAATTTGCATGAGTTTTCAAAATATTTTAACAATTTCCGAGATTTCAATGACTTTTTCGTATATTTTGAAATTTTAGGAGATTTCAAGGAACTCCTGGTAAATCAGGAGGCTGCGGGAAGTCTGTTCTATAAGTTATAAAATTGTTTAATTTTAGAATTTGTACACCTAGAATTAGCGCGGGTCCTATGAAAGTGCGGGTCCTATGAAAGTGTGGGGCCCACTGCGGTCGTACAAGTTGCAGTGCCTAGTGCCGGCACTGCATATATATGCTACGCCGCCGGTCGACTAGTGCATTTAAAAAGCGATCACTCGGATAACCACTTCTTCCCCCCCCCCCCTCAAACCCTTTCCCTGGTTCAGACAAGTGATAGGGACATAGCGCATTAAGAACGCTTAAAGCATGAAATTGCGCTAAACAAAATCAATCTGTAAAAATATTTGTAATCTCACAGATTTATTTTTATTAGTCTAGATCTATTACATATTGATTTTCATGACTGACCCAAATTAATACATATAACGTGAGTTATATGTCTAACCTGATTTTAAGCTAAAGATGTGTAGGCCTAGGCTCAATATCTATGTAAGTTTTTAAACTGTATCCAAAAATTATATTAGGTAAGGGCATATAGACTTATAAAGAGCCTTACTAAGTAAATCTAATCCTACAAACAGTGTGTGTTTGTTTAACCAAAGGCTCAATGAAACCGATGATGATGTATTGGAGAAACATATGAGCTCATTTAAGAAAACAGACTTTACTTTGAAAGCTGGTGGCTTCAAAATACTTCCTTTTTGTTTTGTTTAGACAATAAGGAATGATCAGAATACATGCAAAGTTGTGAATTATACTCTCGAGCAAGTTCAATCATTAATTACATTATATACAAGGGATTGTTGTTCGGTACATCCTTTTTGCCATCAAGTTTAAAATCTTGAATTCAGATCCAGTTCTTGCCTTTTAGGATTCACTTGCAGTAGATTAGGATTGTGAGATTACTTGGCTATATGGCGAACAGTTTTATATTAAGTTTTGCAAATAGTCAGTGACATGGCCACTCGCCATCATCGTAAAGACTGCGCTCTTTATCATCGGTTAAAAGTTCTTGGAAAATGTTAACCTAAAAAAATAACAATTGTACCTATGCATGAGATAAAACTGTACTTACCAAAGTTTATAGAACATTAACAAAAAGACTTTTTTTTTTAGTTAGAACTGAAGTCCTTGAGCTATTTTTAAATTGCCGTGTAAGCCAATCAAAACTATCATCTGTAGCACCGCAGCTGAAGTGAATGGGACCCACAAATATTGATGCTGTATAACACCTACAGTGCAGACAAACAGTGCGGACAAGTCCAGGGGACTGCGACACGCTCCGGTCTTATCGCAAGTGTGAACCTGGTCCCGAAGTGAGCGGAAGATAGGACGCCTTGAACCAAACTCATTTGTGTTGGTCACGATAAGCACGTGTGTAGTATCCACGGACTTCCCTGGATGTAGATAGAGAGGTTAGGACATAGAGAAACTTTCTTACGTCACGTTACTGGCTCGATGTGGATTATTAAAAGTTGTTTTTGTTGTGTAGAACTGCTGAGTTTAGGCAGCTCAGTTACAGACATTATCTTACTAAATCAGTAGATTTGGGTACCAACAAAGGAAAAGTTAACAAAAAAAAAACAACTACTACTTCAACAGACAAACAAATAAATAAATTAATTAACAAATATACAAAAAAATATAACCAAATAAATACACAAACAAATATAAACAAATAAATACACACAAAAGTATACAATATACAAAATAACAACAGACTGAAGATGAATAGGAGAAATATGGACAGAGAGTGAAAGGTTCTACTACATGTAAAGAGGTAACATATTGAAGGATTCTACCTGGGGAGAGATAAGTACACACAGTGAAGGTTTCTACTACCTAGGAAGAGACCAGTACACACAGTGAAGGGTTCTACTACCTAGGAAGAGACCAGTACACACAGTGAAGGTTTCTACTACCTAGGAAGAGACCAGTACACACAGTGAAGGGTTCTACTACCTAGGAAGAGACCAGTACACACAGTGAAGGGTTCTACTACCTAGGAAGAGACCAGTACACACAGTGAAGGGTTCTACTACCTAGGAAGAGACCAGTACACACAGTGAAGGGTTCTACTACCTAGGAAGAGACCAGTACACACAGTGAAGGGTTCTACTACCTAGGAAGAGACCAGTACACACAGTGAAGGGTTCTACTACCTAGGAAGAGACCAGTACACACAGTGAAGGGTTCTACTACCTAGGAAGAGACCAGTACACACAGTGAAGGGTTCTACTACCTAGGAAGAGACCAGTACACACAGTGAAGGGTTCTACTACCTAGGAAGAGACCAGTACACACAGTGAAGGGTTCTACTACCTAGGAAGAGACCAGTACACACAGTGAAGGGTTCTACTACCTAGGAAGAGACCAGTACACACAGTGAAGGGTTCTACTACCTAGGAAGAGACCAGTACACACAGTGAAGGGTTCTACTACCTAGGAAGAGACCAGTACACACAGTGAAGGGTTCTACTACCTAGGAAGAGACCAGTACACACGTTGAAGGGTTCTACTACCTAGGAAGAGACCAGTACACACATTGAAGGGTTCTACTACCTAGGAAGAGACCAGTACACACAGTGAAGGGTTCTACTACCTAGGAAGAGACCAGTACACACAGTGAAAGGTTCTACTACCTAGGAAGAGACCAGTACACACAGTGAAGGGTTCTACTACCTAGGAAGAGACCAGTACACACAGTGAAGGGTTCTATTACCTAGGAAGAGACCAGTACACACAGTGAAGGGTTCTACTACCTAGGAAGAGACCAGTACACACAGTGAAGGGTTCTACTACCTAGGAAGAGACCAGTACACACAGTGAAGGGTTCTACTACCTAGGAAGAGACCAGTACACACAGTGAAGGGTTCTACTACCTAGGAAGAGACCAGTACACACAGTGAAGGGTTCTATTACCTAGGAAGAGACCAGTACACAAGTGAAGGGTTCTACTACCTAGGAAGAGACCAGTACACACAGTGAAGGGTTCTACTACCTAGGAAGAGACCAGTACACACAGTGAAGGGTTCTATTACCTAGGAAGAGACCAGTACACACAGTGAAGGGTTCTACTACCTAGGAAGAGACCAGTACACACAGTGAAGGGTTCTACTACCTAGGAAGAGACCAGTACACACAGTGAAGGGTTCTACTACCTAGGAAGAGACCAGTACACACAGTGAAAGGTTCTACTACCTAGGAAGAGACCAGTACACACAGTGAAGGGTTCTACTACCTAGGAAGAGACCAGTACACACAGTGAAGGGTTCTATTACCTAGGAAGAGACCAGTACACACAGTGAAGGGTTCTACTACCTAGGAAGAGACCAGTACACACAGTTGTAGGGTTCTAATACCTAGGAAGAGACCAGTACACACAGTGAAGGGTTCTACTACCTAGGAAGAGACCAGTACACACAGTTGTAGGGTTCTAATACCTAGGAAGAGACCAGTACACACAGTGAAGGGTTCTACTACCTAGGAAGAGACCAGTACACACAGTTGTAGGGTTCTAATACCTAGGAAGAGACCAGTACACACAGTGAAGGGTTCTACTACCTAGGAAGAGACCAGTACACACAGTGAAGGGTTCTACTACCTAGGAAGAGACCAGTACACACAGTGAAGGGTTCTATTACCTAGGAAGAGACCAGTACACACAGTGAAAGGTTCTACTACCTCGGAAGAGACCAGTACACACAGTGAAGGGTTCTATTACCTAGCAAGAGACCAGTACACACATTGAAGGGTTCTACTACCTAGGAAGAGACCAGTACACACAGTGAAGGGTTCTACTACCTAGGAAGAGACCAGTACACACAGTGAAAGGTTCTACTACCTAGGAAGAGACCAGTACACACAGTGAAAGGTTCTACTACCTAGGAAGAGACCAGTACACACAGTGAAGGGTTCTACTACCTAGGAAGAGACCAGTACACACAGTGAAGGGTTCTACTACCTAGGAAGAGACCAGTACACACAGTGAAGGGTTCTACTACCTAGGAAGAGACCAGTACACACAGTGAAGGGTTCTACTACCTAGGAAGAGACCAGTACACACAGTGAAGGGTTCTACTACCTAGGAAGAGACCAGTACACACAGTGAAGGGTTCTACTACCTAGGAAGAGACCAGTACACACAGTGAAGGGTTCTACTACCTAGGAAGAGACCAGTACACACAGTGAAGGGTTCTACTACCTAGGAAGAGACCAGTACACACAGTGAAGGGTTCTACTACCTAGGAAGAGACCAGTACACACAGTGAAGGGTTCTACTACCTAGGAAGAGACCAGTACACACAGTGAAGGGTTCTACTACCTAGGAAGAGACCAGTACACACAGTGAAGGGTTCTACTACCTAGGAAGAGACCAGTACACACAGTGAAGGGTTCTACTACCTAGGAAGAGACCAGTACACACAGTGAAGGGTTCTACTACCTAGGAAGAGACCAGTACACACAGTGAAGGGTTCTACTACCTAGGAAGAGACCAGTACACACAGTGAAGGGTTCTACTACCTAGGAAGAGACCAGTACACACAGTGAAGGGTTCTACTACCTAGGAAGAGACCAGTACACACAGTGAAGGGTTCTATTACCTAGGAAGAGACCAGTACACACAGTGAAAGGTTCTACTACCTAGGAAGAGACCAGTACACACAGTGAAGGGTTCTACTACCTAGGAAGAGACCAGTACACACAGTGAAAGGTTCTACTACCTAGGAAGAGACCAGTACACACAGTGAAGGGTTCTACTACCTAGGAAGAGACCAGTACACACAGTGAAAGGTTCTACTACCTAGGAAGAGACCAGTACACACAGTGAAAGGTTCTACTACCTAGGAAGAGACCAGTACACACAGTGAAGGGTTCTACTACCTAGGAAGAGACCAGTACACACAGTGAAGGGTTCTATTACCTAGGAAGAGACCAGTACACACAGTGAAGGGTTCTACTACCTAGGAGGAGACCAGTACACACAGTGAAAGGTTCTAGCTATAATTGGGTTACAAAAAATGTTAAGCCATTCCATTCAAAACAACTTCCAATCCACGCAAACCGAAAAGTATAATGTCTGTATCCTACAAGACAACGGACCCAATCAGGTGCAAAGTTAACAGATTTTTTATTGAGGCTCAAGGGCTGCGCGGTCTCACAATGAACAAAGGCAACTCTAATGGTCACATTATCTTCAAGTTCATACTGACTAAACGAACAGTTTTTAACGAGCAACTTTTTTTTTCTCGCGCTACATACAACAAAGCAACTAAATAACAAGACTAAATGAGTGAGCGATAATTACGGTACATAATTGGACTAAACTAACACATAGTTCATGGTTCAACAGATGTTGACTAAATTGGTAATCTTTTTTTTTCATACATTTATGTCAGAAACATCATTGTTATTCGGACTCCTCATTTTGTAGGGCTACACTCAAGGCCAGCGCTATAAGTAGCGGTGGGTCAATAGCAGTGCCGCCACAATTCTTAGCATGAGATCCCATTGCGGGGCATTGAACGGTCGTACGTGCTTCTATATACAACTCTGATACACAGATTTTAATAATTTAAATCTTTTGTCTTTTTTTTTTTTACATTCACTTTGATTGTGTTAAAAAAACAGCAATGCCCTCAAGGCCACTCTAAAGTATTTTTATAATGAAGTCAAAAGTCATGTGACAGTTTTCTGCTATTAAAATTCCGTTTTAAGTAGAAAAAAAAGTATTTAGCAATAAAGCAAGAAAGATTAAAGTAGAGGAAGCGATATGGAGAAATGTGTTGCGGAAATATAATGATACTTAAAGGATATACAAACAATATAATGAGTCAATGTGGCTTTAAAGCCGGTAGTCGTACATTTAACATGTTAAATGTTTAGCGACAATTACAAGAAAAATGCAGACATGTAGACCTCTCCAAGGCTTTCGACACGGTCAGTAGCGATGGCTTATGAATACACATTTGAGACCGAGAACAAATGTAGAGGGCGAAAAGAAAACGTAAATCGTCCATCGGCGGACAATGGTTATGCCTGCGTCGGGGTAGAAAAATATGTAGGTCGCAGATGGGTCTGCGTTGTCACGGGAAATACTGCATTCCTCATTAATCTTCTGACTCGAAGACAAGCCCTATTCTGATTATTTAAATGTCTTTAAAAAGAACGATACATATTTATGTTTTGTATGTGTGTTCAAAGTATTTTTATATAAAGAAAATAAAAAGGTTATTAAATTTAGGGCATCTCCAACTGAATGTTGATAGCAGTAATAGATATCATCCTGTGCGTCTCGCAAACCTCCACCTATAATGTATTGGTGATGGGAGAGAAAGCATGTCATTAGTCGCAGGAATCTGATACATTTTAGTTTGCAATAGGTCATTCGTGCAATAGGCAAAACATTTATTATAATTTTGGTGGGGTTGGGGTGGGGTTGGGGAGTGTATGTGTGTGGAAAACGTATAGGAAATATACCATAGTTTAAAATTGTTTATTAATTATTTTAAAACTATGTATAAAATTTCTAGAGCCAAAACATCCCACACCAGAACACCCTACACCAAAACACCCCACACCAAAACGGTCACATCAAAACGTCGATTACCGTTGGCAGGATATATAACAATGTGCAAAATAAAAAAAAAAATACTTTGTAAGAAAAAAAGCTTGTATTAAGTGTATCAGTATGATTTAGTTTGGATCAGTCATGTGATTAAATGTGTAATACATCCAGAGTAATCTAGACTAACAGTACAAAATCTTTGAAATATTTTGTTTACCAATTGTTTTTGTTTATCGCAATTTCATGCCTTTAGCTTTCTCACTATGCTATGATCCAATAGCTTGTCTGGACCAGTTGGAAAGGGGTAGGGGGAGAGAGAACGGGGTATCTGGGGGATCGCTTTTTACATGTTTTTTTTTTTAAAGGGAACGACTGAATTCAAACTTGTGGGCTAAAACTTTGTTGGGCTTCCCAAGCTAACGCCGTAACCACTGTACTTGGGAAGAGGCTATGAACATTGAAGATTGTATAGTTATCTATTGTTTCTATTTCATGTTTATGTTAACTAAGCCTCAGACGAAAATCTATTAAGGGGACTAATTCAGCTTATACCACCACTTCAGTCAAGCTCTTATTCTTTGCCTTGTTTGAGATACCAAACAAACTAATTTATTACCAATAGTTAATGAAGAAATTATATAATTTTTTTTAAAGTTGATTCTTCTGTTGTCAGATTCAAGAAATAATTGAGCAAAGTTTCAGCTTGATTCGAGATTGGGTGTCGGAGAAATAATGTGTACAAACTTTTGGTCAGACAGACAGGCAGACAGACAGAGTGAGTTGATATAAACTTTGTAATAATAAGAAAAGAATTTGGGGTACTTAATTACTGTAGTACCTGTGAAAAATGTCTTGTTCTATTTCAATAAAATTAACTTAATTTTACTACAGCAAATGATAAACTCATTGGTGCATTTTTGATTGATTGACAATGAATACTTCCGCAAAGTTTCAACTTAATCCGAGAATGGGAAGGGGGAGAAAATAAGTGTACAAGATTCCACCCAGACAGACAGACGGAGTGAGTTGATAGAAGTTTTTTTTTTTAAATACCTTAAAATGCGTAAACAGCAAAGTTCAGCGAATTTAAAATTGAACAATTATACAGAGTGATACTTAGTAATAAATGCAGTGTTTTAGACCTGGAGTGTGCACGATTGGGGAATACTTTAGTGTTCTCTGTTGATGTTATTCGTCTGGACAAAGATCAAGTGTGCTTTGAATAGCTTTTTTTTTTCTGATGCTTTTTAATGTAATACTCTAAAACATAAGGATTACAATATCCCCCATCCTAAATTCATGAAACGTTATCCTAAAACATCAATTATCCTAGCTTCATATTCAAAGAAACTATAAATAGCACCTCATAAATGTGAACTGCAACAATGTGTGTAACACATTTCAATGCGTGAGTTCTAATTATCTTTTCATTGCACTGGTGGAACAATAAGTTGAGCCTCAATCTCAAAAATACTTTGAATACAAAGTCAATTAGTGACACATTTTGTTTTATTTTATAAAGGTTTTAATAAATGTATTCTTACAGTGTCCTGTGCCATTTGTTTGTGTGGGCGTGTGATGTCTGTGAAGTAGTAATCTTTAGGTCTACAGATGATACGCTCGAAAACATTGGTTTTACTGAGAGAGAGAGAGAGAGAGAGAGAGGAGATTACGAGAATACACAGGAGGAAAGATAGAGGCGAAAAAATTATGAGAGAAAAAGAAAACAAAGAAAAATAAGAATGAAAGCCAAAACCATTTTCTACGTTTTGAGATATAAACGTGACAGACGGACAGAGAGACCACGTAAAACGAATTATTTAAACAAATGTAAATGTTTTGTTGTTCTGTTTAAACCTAAAGTACAAAATGAGAATTTTTAAAACAAAAAATACAAGCAATCAAGACCATAGGAATCTAGAAAAGTTTTCAGAAACTTAGGGATGCCTGAGAGCTATATAAAGCCTGTAGGAAGCTAAATAAAGAAGACATTCGCTTTATTTCTATTGTAGTCCAATCACTTCTTTATGCCTACAAAAATATATTCTATTACTCAAAAACTGCATAACAAGGCGTTTTGTGCAGTCAATCTGGCGCAGCCCTTTAGACGTGGGACATTTTGGTTGTGAAATGTTGTACTCAAATTATATATGATCATCGCTTTAAGGCTTTAAAAATATAACATATATAAATCTTATGTTTTATAAGTATGTTTGTGTTCAAATTTATTTGTTTACGTAAAGAACAAACATTTATTTTGGTGCATTAGATTTTAGATGAGATTTAAGTTTGTTTGTGTGATTGTTGTTCTATCACTAACATTATAATGTGTGTTTAGGTTCCAAGGGACTGTCAATGCCGGGAATGAAAGTGGGGATAAGCTCCAAGTCTCCAAGAAATGGCTTGCGTCTCTAAATGTCTCTGACAGTCAAATGCAGCTCCAGGACTTCACGTGTGATTTTCTCAAACATCCGGCGTAACCTGTTCTTACAAATTGACAGGAGAAGGGATGAAAGGCGGAACACTGGCGCCTCAAAACCAGTTTAGCTTCTTGTTGATTAGACACGTCAGCCTTAATAATGCAACCTATCTAGGAGAAGGAAAACTCTGACTCCAAACCTCCACTATCTGGCGATATTTTCCCGTGTAAGTATCGGGGCTTGGAAATGAACAAGAGTAATAATAACCCCACTGCCTTTCCACTTGCATTTTATTAAGACGAAAAATAGTGAACCTCTCCCCCCCCCTACCCATCTAGGTGCTTTATGATGGAGGTCTGGATTGCACTACCCCAGATGAAGGTCTGGACTGCACTACCCCAGATGGAGGTCTGGATTGCACTACCCCAGATGAAGGTCTGGACTGCACTACCCCAGATGGAGGTCTGGACTGCACTACCCCAGATGAAGGTCTGGACTGCACTACCCCAGATGGAGGTCTGGACTGCACTACCCCAGATGGAGGTCTGGACTGCACTACCCCAGACGGAGGTCTGGACTGCACTACCCCAGACGGAGGTCTGGACTGCACTACCCCAGATGGAGGTCTGGACTGCACTACCCCAGATGGAGGTCTGGACTGCACTACCCCAGATGTAGGTCTGGACTGCACTACCCCAGATGGAGGTCTGGACTGCACTACCCCAGATGTAGGTCTGGACTGCACCACCCCAGACGGAGGTCTGGACTGCACTACCACAGACGGAGGTCTGGACTGCACTACCCCAGACGGAGGTCTGGACTGCACTACCCCAGATGGAGGTCTGGACTGCACTACCCCAGATGGAGGTCTGGACTGCACTACCCCAGATGGAGGTCTGGACTGCACTACCCCAGATGGAGGTCTGGACTGCACTACCCCAGATGGAGGTCTGGACTGCACTACCCCAGACGGAGGTCTGGACTGCACTACCCCAGAAGGAGGTCTGGACTGCACTACCCCAGATGGAGGTCTGTACTGCACTACCCCAGACGGAGGTCTATGTCTCACTACGCTCTACTACTGGTTATAAACCCATCACGAAGTTTTGTTCTGGAACTGGTGTATGACGTGAAGGGATCCAGGATGTTTTGACATCAATTGTTTTCTGGATGTATTCCTTGACAAGCGTTTGTAGTGTTCGCCACTTAAAGCTTTTACATTTTTAATTTTATATTACCTTTGCAAAGAAGTGCCAACTTTTGTACGACAATTTTTTTTTAGGGGAACAGTCTCACGCTTTTTATCATTACCAACAGTCCATGCCTTCCCTTTTTTTTAAGACTATGCAAACGTCAGATTGAAAATAAAAAGATTTTACTCAGTGACTGTGCCCGCCCCTGGACGAGAACATTTCTTTCAAAGCAATGTAATGCAATGATACCCAAACTCCAGCCCGTGGACCACTTCTAGCCTGTGGACCACGTGACGAGGTGCTCACCCCCACTAGAAACTTCTGCCCAGAGAGCAAGCTGAAGCCTCACAGCTTTGGTTCCATTGGATTAGAAGACGATTTACTATTGTTTCGGCGATCCGACACATGACCCATGTTTTGGAAATGTTTCTGGCCCCGATGCCGAAAACGTTGGAAACCGCTGAGGTAATGAATGAATAACTTACAGTAGATCTACATCCTGGTGTCTTGACAAATAGTTGCGGTAGTGTGTGTTGATGTCGCGTAAGTTATTGTTGACAAGGTCTTAGAAGTAGGTGAACTAGATCTTGAGACCACTTTGCGTTCCTTGAAGGCAACACATGTGTAGAAATGTGAAATCGTGAGCCATTTTTTTTTATCAAAGAAAGACATTTCACCTTATCTTTTGAGATTCTTACCGAGCTACACTGTATAAACCATCGGTTTTACAAAAGGTGTCTCAACGGGCAACAAAACCTTAAAAAGCGTAGCCAATGAGCAAAGATCCTTACTCAGAGAGAGGCTTTGAGTCATAGCCTTCAGTCTTAATGTGTAGCATGCAATGTGGCATTCAATCAGAGTTGGTGGAGATTAACTGGAACAATCTAATGTAAGTGAGCGGAGAAGAGCTCATTTCAGACCATTGACTACTGTGTACTCTGAAGCTGAATGACATTATCAAGTTTAGAATAATCGACTCCTCGGTTTAATTCTGTTTGAAATTCAATATTGTAATTCAAAGCTATAACCCTATTTGGTGAATTTATTTAAAATATAAGAGTTTAGATTTTGGAGATTATCTCCCTTTGCTTGTTTCATCGGGGAGTTATATTACGTTAATGTGGGAACAAAGAATCAGCTAGATTCTGCTAGATCCATTTACCGCTCTACTTGGTAGCTAGACAACGTTGCCATAGTAACACGTAAAACAAACACGAATGGACCTAATCGGCATGCACAAGTGAAAAGTATTCTAGACTTTGTCGCTCTTGTTTCATGAGTTGCAAGATCTCTGATTGAATGTCAACATTCCACACCAAAAGAAATAGGCAGTGAATAAGAACCAACCTGGCCCACTGCGAGTTGAAGGGAAGAGAGGTGTGGTAAAAATATGCGCACCTTATTTCTCGACAACGGAATACGACATCAAAGAATCTTAGATGTAAAATATTAATGTCCAAATAGCAATAAATTAATTAGATTAGTTATCCCATCGAGTGCCTCCCCAGATGGCTAATTGGGGAATGCCCAACAGATATGGTAGGTACTAGAGAAATCAGATACCTTTAAAATACCTTTAAAATTATAAAAAAGAATTAAGACTATACCCCCATTATTAAACTTTACATAACAAAATAAAAAATATAATAAACTAATATAAAACATATTTGATTCAACTCGAGTATCGAACCCGTGACACCACCAGCTGGTTGAACGTACGATATTTCTGATTCGGCCTGCGGGCAAAGCATACTTGTGCGATTATTTATTGGTAATATGTTCATTACATGGAAATCTAGTTTTGACACTATACCTAAAGTTCTGATTTAGTACCAATAATATCTAGTCTAGACTCTAGATGTAATCTATATTAAATTTACGTAAAATTATTGACTCATTCCAAAGATAGGCCTTTGACTCTAGACAAGCAAGACGAGGCTCAAATTGTTTCTGAACATTAATGTAGTATAGGCCTTTACTCTTGAAGCAATAATGCCTTACATTTGGTAACTCCCGAACGCAATTGTCCTTTCCAGAACACACACACAAACAAGAAGCAGTTATACTATAACTTGCAGGGTATCTCTCTCTCTCGCTCTCTCACTCACTCACACACACACACAACAACAACAACAAACAAAGAAACAAATAAAATAAAAAACTCTAATACTATAACAATCAAGAACGCTAGATTAAATTCAAATTTGCCTAACTAAATAAAAGTCACAAACACAGAAGAACTTCAACATGTTGATTCTGCACTGCTCAAGTGTTCAACAATGAAAACATGTACTGGGGAATATAACAATATTAACAACATTAGTATTTTTTATCGGGCGTTACCGGTGGTGAAATTTAAATAACTTAAGTTTCTTGTACCTGCATTTTATCCTATCATGTATTGCATTGAATTGAAAAGTTTCTTAATTTTAACTACAAATTCGCCCATAGGGTATGGCAAGAGTTTGGTGGCGGTACGCGATGCACTTTATTAATTAGGCTGATTTTGACCCATCATTGTGTACAGTTAATAAATTGTGTATAAAATTATAATACATTTTTAATAAGTTTTAATTCGCATTCTTTAATATTTTTAAATATTTATACAAACTACCGGTGTTATTTTACATTAAAAATATTTTGCAAAGATCAAGTAATGTGTAAGGATGTTTTCAACGACAAAAAGATACCATTTTTTTTTCAGACAATTATTTTATAACCCAGAACCGCACAGAATCAGCAAACTACTTGAATACGTAACAGGTTCACACACTGAGTCTAAAAAAGACGTGTACCACAATAGCAGTCTGGTGACAAATGCAACATGTGTATCCGGTTTGAAGAGAAAACGTTCTGGAATACATCTTGTCTTTTCAAGATAAGAGAAATCATATTTATGTGAAGTTGTTTTTTTCAGTTTCTCTACAAATTAAGTGGAAAATTAGGAACAGACTGATAGACGAGGAACAGCATCTCAGATGAAAATTAACAACCAGGAAACCGAATTCTATGATCTGCCATCTCAGCACAAACACTTTTCTCACGCACGTACATTCGAGGGAGAGGGGGGGGCGTTACAAAAACTATAAAGGGGGTACACGTGTGTTAAAAGTTTGGGGACCACTGCTGTATTGCATCCCCCTACTATAGGACTACATGAACTACAAGTAGGTATACATACTGCAGAGGTCACTCAGTGCTTCACTTCTAGAAGCTCAATTCTTTCACTTTGGCGCGTCTGCACCTGCAAAACATACATCCGTAAAATTGACAAGACCAGACAGTTGGGGGTGGGGGGTGGGGGGGGGGAGGAGGTGTAGTTAGATATGTACTTAGGAGGTTACAGTCACAGTCTAGGAAATATCGAAAAGAAAAAAACTAAATGGTTCTGAATGATCCGCACATGAAAACAAAATGTAATGTTGGCTAAGAAAAATGATCACGTGATGGCTTTAGGAGTTGTGTGTGTGTGTGTGTGTTTGTGTGTATTGAAGAGAGAGAAGGAGCAAAAAAAAAAAAAAAAAAAGCAAAATATACAAAATCATAAGAAAAAACAAAGCTTATCTAAGAGAAAGAACTCCGCACTTACAATTATATCTCTCAATAAAGTAGAATTTATTTTCTTTATTCGATATCAAACAAAATAATTAATTACCAATAATTAATTGATTAATTGGGTACTTTTTAAGTTGATTCTGGTTTCGTTAGGGATAAAAATAATTGTTTAAAGTTTCAACTTTATCCGAGAATGAGTGTGGAAGAAATAGCGAGTACAAACTTTTTACCAGACAGACAGACAGGCAGATAGGCAGAACGACAGAGTGAGTTGATATAAAGTGTTGTGAATAGAGAGGAAGAAAGACAAAACAGGTACCTCGAAATAAAAGCATAGAAATGAATAGAACAGTAGAAAATAGAGCAGCTATTGCGCAGCTAAAACAATTATGTTTATGGAATTATTCTCACACTACAGTGTGTTCCTCATACATACATTGAATAATACAAATCCTTTCCTTGGGAGCTCGATTGTGAATGTAACATCCAACAAGCTAAAACACTTTATGTATTTGTCACTCGTATCGCATAGTGTCTTCTTATTGTTAGCTAGGTATTAGCAATGAAGAGAGAGAGAGAGAGAGAGAGAGAGAAAGAGAGAGAATACATTTATAAAGATTAATGTAAAGGGGAAATCATTAAGGATGTGACAAGAGTTACGGATCGTATTCTCAGCCACCATGACTTCCCTATTCAAACGCCCTAGGACTAAACGCTGTGGTTACCTTGTAGTAAAGAAAGAAAGAGCGAGAAAAGAAGGAGGCCGGTCAAAAGGTGAAGGACACAGCCGAAAACAAGAGAAGGCGATAGATTATGAATTTTCAAAATGAGCTTTAATAGGATTTATTTTCGTGTGTGCTAGACAGATAATCTCGTGGAGTGGCGGATTATCCATTGAGTGAAGGGGCTACATGGTTGAACTGGCCAAGTGGAAGATATAATAGTCTGCTGATTGTGTGTTTGTATGTGTGTGTTTGGTGCGCGTTTGAGTGTGTTTTTATACTGCTTTGATTTCTAAACGATCTGTCACAGTATTGTTGGGAAGGGGGGGGAGGGGGGCGCTCTTTGTGGCGATAGTCTGACTTTTATGTTTTTTCGAAGACAAGCCTATACACATTTAGATTCTGAGTTTTAAAATAATAATTAAAAAAAACAGTTAGTGTATAGTACAAATTATTATATTAAGGTTGACATATTTTTAGAGACCTATTATTAAGAAAAAGCTAAATATTTGACTTTCATATGTAAGCGACCTGTGACCTACACATTTTGTCACAGTTCAAGAAAGATGTGCATTGGCGGCCCAATCTTAGTCCTTCCGTGCTCTGCACCACAATAGAAAGACAACCTTTCTTTAGATCTTAAATGTGTGTGGATCTTGTAAGAGTTTTCCAGATGTCTCTATGGCATGTTGTCAAGTGTTGCACTACTTTGCCAGCTAGAGTGAACAGATGCATTTTCTGGGTAGTATCGCCGTTACGCCATCCTCATCAATTAAAAAAAAATCATTATTGAGATATGGCCATCCATCATGTGATAATACCAATTAGTAATGTCCACCGAAGACCAAAAATATAAGATTGAACTTTAAACAAGCAATTCTAGCAGCCAATAGACAAATGACAATGAACTGATGGGACTCAGTAGTCATTGGTTGACAAGGACGATGTGTGCTCAGCAATACTTCCACAAAGTCCATTGGTTCACAAGGACAATGTGTGCTCAGCAATACTTCCACAAAGTCCATTGGTTGACAAGGACGATGTGTGCTCAGCAATACTTCCACAAAGTCCATTGGTTGACAAGGACGATGTGTGCTCACCAATACTTCCACAAAGTCCATTGATTGACAAGGACGATGTGTGCTCACCAAATACTTCCACAAAGTCCATTGGCTGACAAGGACGATGTGTGCTCACCAAATACTTCTACAAAGTCCATTGGTTGACAAGGACGATGTGTGCTCACCAAATACTTCCACAAAGTCCATTGGTTGACAAGGACGATGTGTGCTCAGCAATACTTCCACAAAGTCCATTGGTTGACAAGGACGATGTTTGCTCAGCAATACTTCCACAAAGTCCATTGGTTGACAAGGACGATGTGTGCTCAGCAATACTTCCACAAAGTCCATTGGTTGACAAGGACGATGTGTGCTCACCAGATACTTCCACTAAGTCCATTGGTTGACAAGGACGATGTGTGCTCAGCAATACTTCCACAAAGTCCATTGGTTGACAAGGACGATGTGTGCTCAGCAAATACTTCCACAAAGTCCATTGGTTGACAAGGACGATGTGTGCTCAGCAAATACTTCCACAAAGTCCATTGATTGACAAGGACGATGTGTGCTCAGCAATACTTCCACAAAGTCCATCGATTGACAAGGACGATGTGTGCTCAGCAAATACTTCCACAAAGTCCATTGGTTGACAAGGACGATGTGTGCTCAGCAAATACTTCCACAAAGTCCATTGGTTGACAAGGACGATGTGTGCTCAGCAATACTTCCACAAAGTCCATTGGTTGACAAAGACGATGTGTGCTCACCAAATACTTCCACAAAGTCGATTGGTTGACAAGGACGATGTGTGCTCACCAAATACTTCCACAAAGTCCATTGGTTGACAAGGACGATGTGTGCTCACCAAATACTTCCACAAAGTCCATTGGTTGACAAGGACGATGTGTGCTCAGCAATACTTCCACAAAGTCCATTGGTTGACAAGGACGATGTGTGCTCAGCAATACTTCCACAAAGTCCATTGGTTGACAAGGACGATGTGTGCTCACCAAATATTTCCACAAAGTCCATTGGTTGACAAGGACGATGTGTGCTCAGCAATACTTCCACAAAGTCCATTGGTTGACAAGGACGATGTGTGCTCAGCAATACTTCCACAAAGTCCATTGGTTGACAAGGACGATGTGTGCTCACCAAATACTTCTACAAAGTCTATTGGTTGACAAGGACGATGTGTGCTCACCAAATACTTCCACAAAGTCCATTGGTTGACAAGGACGATGTGTGCTCACCAAATACTTCCACAAAGTCCATTGGTTGACAATGACGATGTGTGCTCAGCAAATACTTCCACAAAGTCCATTGGTTGACAAGGACGATGTGTGCTCACCAAATACTTCCACAAAGTCCATTGGTTGACAAGGACGATGTGTGCTCACCAAATACTTCCACAAAGTCCATTGGTTGACAAGGACGATGTGTGCTCAGCAATACTTCCACAAAGTCCATTGGTTGACAAGGACGATGTGTGCTCACCAAATACTTCCACAAAGTCCATTGGTTGACAAGGACGATGTGTGCTCACCAAATACTTCCACGAAGTCCATTGGTTGACAAGGACGATGTGTGCTCAGCAATACTTCCACAAAGTCCATTGGTTGACAAGGACGATGTGTGCTCACCAAATACTTCTACAAAGTCTATTGGTTGACAAGGACGATGTGTGCTCAGCAATACTTCCACAAAGTCCATTGGTTGACAAGGACGATGTGTGCTCACCAAATACTTCCACAAAGTCCATTGGTTGACAAGGACGATGTGTGCTCAGCAAATACTTCCACAAAGTCCATTGGTTGACAAGGACGATGTGTGCTCAGCAAATACTTCCACAAAGTCCATTGGTTGACAAGGACGATGTGTGCTCAGCAAATACTTCCACAAAGTCCATTGGTTGACAAGGACGATGTGTGCTCAGCAATACTTCCACAAAGTCCATTGGTTGACAAGGACGATGTGTGCTCACCAAATACTTCCACAAAGTCGATTGGTTGACAAGGACGATGTGTGCTCACCAAATACTTCCACAAAGTCCATTGGTTGACAAGGACGATGTGTGCTCACCAAATACTTCCACAAAGTCCATTGGTTGACAAGGACGATGTGTGCTCAGCAATACTTCCACAAAGTCCATTGGTTGACAAGGACGATGTGTGCTCACCAAATATTTCCACAAAGTCCATTGGTTGACAAGGACGATGTGTGCTCAGCAATACTTCCACAAAGTCCATTGGTTGACAAGGACGATGTGTGCTCAGCAATACTTCCACAAAGTCCATTGGTTGACAAGGACGATGTGTGCTCACCAAATACTTCTACAAAGTCTATTGGTTGACAAGGACGATGTGTGCTCACCAAATACTTCCACAAAGTCCATTGGTTGACAATGACGATGTGTGCTCAGCAAATACTTCCACAAAGTCCATTGGTTGACAAGGACGATGTGTGCTCACCAAATACTTCCACAAAGTCCATTGGTTGACAAGGACGATGTGTGCTCAGCAATACTTCCACAAAGTCCATTGGTTGACAAGGACGATGTGTGCTCAGCAATACTTCCACAAAGTCCATTGGTTGACAAGGACGATGTGTGCTCAGCAATACTTCCACAAAGTCCATTGGTTGACAAGGACGATGTGTGCTCACCAAATACTTCCACAAAGTCCATTGGTTGACAAGGACGATGTGTGCTCAGCAAATACTTCCACAAAGTCCATTGGTTGACAAGGACGATGTGTGCTCAGCAAATACTTCCACAAAGTCCATTGGTTGACAAGGACGATGTGTGCTCACCAAATTCTTCCACAAAGTCCATTGGTTGACAAGGACGATGTGTGCTCACCAAATACTTCCACAAAGTCCATTGGTTGACAAGGACGATGTGTGCTCAGCAATACTTCCACAAAGTCCATTGGTTGACAAGGACGATGTGTGCTCACCAAATACTTCCACAAAGTCCATTGGTTGACAAGGACGATGTGTGCTCACCAAATACTTCCACAAAGTCCATTGGTTGACAAGGACGATGTGTGCTCACCAAATACTTCCACAAAGTCCATTGGTTGACAAGGACGATGTGTGCTCAGCAATACTTCCACAAAGTCCATTGGTTGACAAGGACGATGTGTGCTCACCAAATACTTCCACAAAGTCCATTGGTTGACAAGGACGATGTGTGCTCACCAAATACTTCCACAAAGTCCATTGGTTAACAAGGACGATGTGTGCTCACCAAATACTTCCACAAAGTCCATTGGTTGACAAGGACGATGTGTGCTCAGCAATACTTCCACAAAGTCCATTGGTTGACAAGGACGATGTGTGCTCACCAAATACTTCCACAAAGTCCATTGGTTGACAAGGACGATGTGTGCTCAGCAATACTTCCACAAAGTCCATTGGTTGACAAGGACGATGTGTGCTCAGCAATACTTCCACAAAGTCCATTGGTTGACAAGGACGATGTGTGCTCAGCAATACTTCCACAAAGTCCATTGGTTGACAAGGACGATGTGTGCTCAGCAATACTTCCACAAAATCCATTGGTTGACAAGGACGATGTGTGCTCAGCAAATACTTCCACAAAGTCCATTGGTTGACAAGGACGATGTGTGTTCAGCAAATACTTCCACAAAGTCCATTGATTGACAAGGACGATGTGTGCTTAGCAATACTTCCACAAAGTCCATTGATTGACAAGGACGATGTGTGCTCAGCAAATACTTCCACAAAGTCCATTGGTTGACAAGGACGATGTGTGCTCAGCAATACTTCCACAAAGTCCATTGGTTGACAAGGACGATGTGTGCTCACCAAATACTTCTACAAAGTCTATTGGTTGACAAGGACGATGTGTGCTCACCAAATACTTCCACAAAGTCCATTGGTTGACAAGGACGATGTGTGCTCACCAAATACTTCCACAAAGTCCATTGGTTGACAATGACGATGTGTGCTCAGCAAATACTTCCACAAAGTCTATTGGTTGACAAGGACGATGTGTGCTCACCAAATACTTCCACAAAGTCCATTGGTTGACAAGGACGATGTGTGCTCACCAAATACTTCCACAAAGTCCATTGGTTGACAAGGACGATGTGTGCTCAGCAATACTTCCACAAAGTCCATTGGTTGACAAGGACGATGTGTGCTCACCAAATACTTCCACAAAGTCCATTGGTTGACAAGGACGATGTGTGCTCACCAAATACTTCCACAAAGTCCATTGGTTGACAAGGACGATGTGTGCTCAGCAATACTTCCACAAAGTCCATTGGTTGACAAGGACGATGTGTGCTCACCAAATACTTCCACAAAGTCCATTGGTTGACAAGGACGATGTGTGCTCAGCAAATACTTCCACAAAGTCCATTGATTGACAAGGACGATGTGTGCTCAGCAATACTTCCACAAAGTCCATTGATTGACAAGGACGATGTGTGCTCAGCAAATACTTCCACAAAGTCCATTGGTTGACAAGGACGATGTGTGCTCAGCAAATACTTCCACAAAGTCCATTGGTTGACAAGGACGATGTGTGCTCAGCAATACTTCCACAAAGTCCATTGGTTGACAAGGACGATGTGTGCTCAGCAAATACTTCCACAAAGTCCATTGATTGACAAGGACGATGTGTGCTCAGCAATACTTCCACAAAGTCCATTGATTGACAAGGACGATGTGTGCTCAGCAAATACTTCCACAAAGTCCATTGGTTGACAAGGACGATGTGTGCTCAGCAAATACTTCCACAAAGTCCATTGGTTGACAAGGACGATGTGTGCTCAGCAATACTTCCACAAAGTCCATTGGTTGACAAGGACGATGTGTGCTCACCAAATGCTTCCACAAAGTCCATTGGTTGACAAGGACGATGTGTGCTCAGCAATACTTCCACAAAGTCCATTGGTTGACAAGGACGATGTGTGCTCACCAAATACTTCCACAAAGTCCATTGGTTGACAAGGACGATGTGTGCTCACCAAATACTTCCACAAAGTCCATTGGTTGACAAGGACGATGTGTGCTCAGCAATACTTCCACAAAGTCCATTGGTTGACAAGGACGATGTGTGCTCACCAAATACTTCCACAAAGTCCATTGGTTGACAAGGACGATGTGTGCTCAGCAAATACTTCCACAAAGTCCATTGATTGACAAGGACGATGTGTGCTCAGCAATACTTCCACAAAGTCCATTGATTGACAAGGACGATGTGTGCTCAGCAAATACTTCCACAAAGTCCATTGGTTGACAAGGACGATGTGTGCTCAGCAAATACTTCCACAAAGTCCATTGGTTGACAAGGACGATGTGTGCTCAGCAATACTTCCACAAAGTCCATTGGTTGACAAGGACGATGTGTGCTCACCAAATACTTCCACAAAGTCTATTGGTTGACAAGGACGATGTGTGCTCACCAAATACTTCCACAAAGTCCATTGGTTGACAAGGACGATGTGTGCTCACCAAATACTTCCACAAAGTCCATTGGTTGACAAGGACGATGTGTGCTCAGCAATACTTCCACAAAGTCCATTGGTTGACAAGGACGATGTATGCTCACCAAATACTTCCACAAAGTCCATTGGTTGACAAGGACGATGTGTGCTCAGCAATACTTCCACAAAGTCCATTGGTTGACAAGGACGATGTGTGCTCACCAAATACTTCCACAAAGTCCATTGGTTGACAAGGACGATGTGTGCTCACCAAATACTTCCACAAAGTCCATTGGTTGACAAGGACGATGTGTGCTCACCAAATACTTCCACAAAGTCCATTGGTTGAGCATGGAAAGTCATAAGGACTTCTATAATCCAAACAAAAAAATCTCTGGGATCTTCACCAGGACTTGTACTTCTACATGGGGCGCGGGGGCTTAGTGGTTAAGCATGGGTTCGAATCTCGTTGTAGACTGAGTCCACCCAACTCTAATGGGTACCTGACTTAAGTTGAGGAAAGTAAAGGCGGTTTTTTGTTGTGCTGGCCACATGACACCCTGCTCGTTAGCCGTTGGCCATAGGAACAGATGACCTAAACATCACCTGACCCTTAGATCGCAAGGTCTGAAAGGGAAACTTTAAAATCTCATCAGGACTCAAAACTCCTAGACTTTGATATTTGAAGCCTCAAACCACCAAGCCAAAACGATTTATATACTTAATGTTTAATGCATGTTTGTGTGAACTGAACTGACACTATTAACACATCTTACTGGACTTTGTTTGATCATGTCAATGGGAATCAGTTCGTCCAGCTTGACTTTTTAATTCCATTAAATATTAATCCATTAATTTTTTTGGCCGCCGGCGATTCACGTCTGCTAAAAATAGCAGAGGTTTATATCAGGTCAAACACTCAGGTAGCCGGATATCAGGACTGGAAGATTGTTAAGATCAGAAAAACAATGTCACGTAAATGTGAAGTAGTAAGTTTATAGCTAAGCAATATAACAATGTAGCGTGACAATGTAAGATAACAATGTAGCGTGACAATGTAAAATAACAATGTAGTGTGGCAATGTAATATAATGTATCGTGACAATGTAATATAACAATGTAGCATGACAATGTAATATAACAATGTAGCGTGACAATGCGATATAACAATGTAGCGTAACAATAGAATATAACAATGTAGCGTGACAATGTAATGTAACAATGTTGCGTGACCATGCAATATGACATTGTAGCGTGATAATGTAATATAACAATGTAGCGTGACAATGTAATCTGACAATGTAGCGAGACAGTATAATATAACAATGTAGTGTGATAATGTAATATAACAATGTAGCGTGACAATGTAATCTGACAATGTGGCGTGACAGTATTTTATAACAATGTAGCGTGACAATGTAATATAACAATGTAGCGTGGCAATGTAATCTCACAATGTAGCGTGACAGTATAATAAAAAAAAGTAGCGTGACAATGTAATATGACAATGTAGCGTGACAAAATAATAGAAAAACAATGTCACGTAAATGTGAAGTAGTAAGTTTATAGCTAGCAATATAACAATGTAGCGTGACAATGTAAGATAACAATGTAGCGTGACAATGTAAGATAACAATGTAGTGTGGCAATGTAATATAATGTAGCGTGACAATGTAATATAACAATGTAGCATGACAATGTAATATAACAATGTAGCGTGACAACGCGATATGACAATGTAGCGTGACAATACAATATAACAATGTAGCGAGACAGTATAATATAACAATGTATTGTGATAATGTAATATAACAATGTAGCGTGACAATGTAATCTGACAATGTAGCGAGACAGTATAATATAACAATGTAGCGTGACAATGTAATTTAACAACGTAGCGTGACAATGTAATCTGACAATGTAGCGAGACAGTATAATATAACAATGAAGTGTGATAATGTAATATAACAATGTAGCGAGACAGTATAATATAACAATGTAGTGTGATAATGTAATATAACAATGTAGCGTGACAGTATAATATAACAATGTAGTGTGATAATGTAATATAACAATGTAGCGTGACAATGTAATCTGACAATGTAGCGTGACAGTATTTTTTAACAATGTAGCGTGACAATGTAATATAACAATGTAGCATGACAAAGTAATCTAACAATGTAGTGTGACAGTATAATAAAACAATGTAGCGTGACAATGTAATATAACAATGTAGCGTGACAATATAATAGAACAATGTAACGGGATAGTGTAATATAACAATGTATCGCGAAATTATAATTTAATATAACAATCTAATATAATAATAGAATGCGACAATATTATAATTGTGTAATTTAGCAATGTAATCTTAAGAATTGATGTAATAATGTATTTACAATGAAGTTAGAATGTATCTAAGGATTGAACTGAATGTATAACAAACTAAAAGCTAGTTTTAAAAGTGTATGGAACATTACACTTTATTCGCTGTACATTCAGTTACACTTTATATTATCATAGTTAATTTTTTTCTATGAAATGATATTATGTCTATAATAAAAAAAACACATCATTTTCCCTTTGATTGAGTTGTGCTTGATGAGCCTGCATTGATCAGGGCTCTTATTAAATTATGTACCAGATAGAGAATATCATTTCACTGGGACATCAAGACTTCGTCTGTTACATTCAAAGCTTTACGTTATTCACAGTGGCGTCGCTTGGATGGGTGCTGTTTGCTAATCAAGCTTTCCTAAACAACACAGCTATATAAAAACTACTTTTTAAAACAGAAATTTATTTCTTTTTTTTTTTTTGTTAATTATAATATATTAAATCATGATGAAATGAAATGTTATACTTTTGAATTTTTTTTTCCCATTTGAAGGTGTCCCCTGGTGCTGTCAGCAACACCTAGCGACGCCAGTGTCTATTTACTCTATCCCAAGACATTTATTTAAAAAATTCTCAACTCTATACTAATAGAGATTACAAGAGGCCTTATATCTCAAATAGCTTAGGGCGTTATCAAGTATAAATCCGGTCGAAACTTTACTTTATAACCTATACACTATACGGTATAGTGTATGGGTTATAAAGTATAGATCTTTGGGTAGAGTATATGGGTTATAAAGAATGGATCTTTGGGTAGAGTGTATGGGATATAAAGTATAGATCTTTGGGTAGAGTGTATGGGTTATACAGTATAGATCTTTGGGTAGAGTGTCTTTACCTCAAAATCTATACTTTATAAACTCTGCAATATATACAAAATATTCTGTTCGAAATATCTTGTGCACAATATTCTATCCGCTATTTCTGATACACTAAATATACTTATTGGCCATTGACCGAGACCACAAGCTACAAAAGGCCTCAACACTGACCTGGGACGTCACAACCAGTTGGCAGTGGAGACCAGTAGCTTGTTGCCACGTCGTACACACCTATGACGTGGCAACGAGCTATTGGTCTCCATGGCCCACAGGTTTCGGCGTTGTAGGTTAGTGTTCAAGTCTTCTATGATGATTGGTCTCGCATTGACCAATCACCTTATTCTTATGTCTGCTACTAGATTCCTCCAAGCGATTAGATTGACCGTCCACAGCCCTCAGGAGAACTGTATCAACTATAAACATTTGAAAACTCTGGACATTAGGGCTCTAGAGTTTATAATAATACTGTTATAAACCTGGTGGTGGCACAGATGGGGGTAGTGGTGTGAGTGTAGTCAGCCGACGCAAATCGTCCCAGACGAGCGGTCAACCGGGACGAGTAACGACGGTCAGCCAAGTCGAGTGTCGACAGGACGGTCCGGGAAGGATCGCCGTCGTGAACAGAGCTCAGGGGCGTCACGAGGGATGTAGTCATGTGACGAAGCTAGAAACGTCAAGCGATGTTCCGTCCTGTTCTAGAAGACCAGCAGGGACGCTATATAAAGAGCGGAGGTGTCGCAGTCAAGACGGTTCACGAGAGAAAGTTCGCGGCAGGGGTTCAGAACACGGTCAACTACAGCACGGTTCAACGGTGTGGTTCTGTACGGAGCATTACGACGGTTCAGTGCGGAGTACTGTAAAGTACAGTTGAGACGACTGGCGTCTTGATCTTGGTCTGTAATCGAGTCCGACACAACGAGCCCAGTGTGTGAAGTCAGTCCTGAACTGTTGAACCCAGGAGAAGCCGGTGCAAGAGTTGATACAGTGTTATCGGAGAGATATTTGTACAGTGTACGTGTTGCCAATTGTACAGTATTGGCTGTTATTTCTTCAACTATAAAGGGTTACGTTACTCTGGAGCCCTTAGTTGTCAAGTTCTTTACGTTGGTGGTGTATGGTGCAGTTTGCAGAGAGCCTGGATAGTGAGATTCGTAACAATACATCGCCTTAAAAGTAAAGCACCCTTTCAGACCTTGCGATCTATGGGGCAGATGTTAATTTTGTTCATCTGTTTCTGTGTCCCATGGTTTACAAGGGTGTCATGTGAGCAGCACAACGTCCAACCGCCTTAACTTTTTCCCAACTAGTGTCAGGTGCCCATTACAGCTGGGTGGACCCAGAGGTGCCCTAGTGACGCCACTGCCAACTGCCTTAACTTTTTCCCAACTAATGTCAGGTGCCCATTACAGCTGGGTGGACCCAGAGGTGCCCTAGTGACGCCACTGCCAACAGCCTTAACTTTTTCCCAACTAGAGTCAGGTGCCCATTACAGTGGGTGGACCCAGAGGCGCCCTAGTGACGCCACTGCCAACAGCCTTAGCTTTTTCCCAACTAGTGTCAGGTGCCCATTACAGCTGGGTGGACCCAGAGGCGCCCTAGCGACGCCACTGCCAACAGCCTTAACTTTTTCCCAACTAGTGTCAGGTGCCCATTACAGCTGGGTGGACCCAGAGGTGCCCTAGTGACGCCACTGCCAACAGCCTTAACTTTTTCGCAACTAGTGTCAGGTGCCCATTAAGTGGGTGGACCCAGAGGCGCCCTAGTGACGCCACTGCCAACAGCCTTAACTTTTTCCCAACTAATGTCAGGTGCCCATTACAGCTGGGTGGACCCAGAGGCGCCCTATTGATTCCAAAATTAAAAATCCCAGTTTTCACCAGGATTCGAAGCCGGAACCTCTGGAAGCCAAGCGCTTTACAACTCAGCCACTGCTCCTCCTAATACACTGACTTACTGAGAAAAAAATACTGCTTTAAGTAACCGTGTAATGATATCAAAACATTTACATAAAGAAAAAAAAAAGATAGATATGAGATTCACTTCAATTCATTAGTCGTCAGTTCAACTTTTACAATAAAATAGTGGAAATCCATGATATAGAATTACAAAACGCAGTGATACTTTACATGCCAGGTATAGATTTACAGCTAAATACATAAAGTAATAGCTTTAAAAGTCGGGTCGGGTCATTCAGAACACCGTGTATAGAGATAGCAACAGTTAAACTCTAAATATTGGAGAGTACTAATTAAAATACACATAATTATAATAGGAAGTTTACTTACTAAACTAATTCCTACATTTCCTCCTATAAGCAGTCATTCTGACATTATCAATTATTTAAATATGTTCCACAAAAACTTAAGTCTAATCCGGACCTTGGAGACTGATGTCTATCCGGTAAGATAGGGTTCATAGAAAGAAATAAGCGAGATGGGCTTAGAATGGATTGTTTAGACCTGGTGAAGGTCTGTCTCAGAGAGGAAGTAGGTCAGTGTTTGTCCACATTACCCTAGCCATTTCTCTCTCTCTGTCTCTCTCTGTCTCTGTCTTATTATCCGTGTTCTGCTATCATGAGATATCTTAAGCCTTGCTCATTACATTGGTATGTATTCTCTTACATAGGTATTCGTTTACATAGGTATGCTCATTTTATGTATTTATGTTTATTATGTAGGTTCATTTTTTATGTATTTATTCACATAGGTGTGGTGTGTTCATTTTTTATGTATTTATTCACATAGGTATGCATTCTCTTATGTAGGTATGCTCATTTTATGTATTTATTTACATAGGTATGTTTTTAAATACATAGGCATGTATTCACTTACGTAGGTATATTTTTTCACTTACATAGGTAACATTAGTATATTTTTGTGACTTTTAACACAGGTATGTTTTCACATAAGTAGGTATGTTTTTATGTATTGCTTACATGGGTATGTTTTCACTTACACAGGTATGTTTTCACATAGGCAGGTCTGTTTTTTGTGTATTCACTTACATAGGTATGTTTTCACTTACATAGGTATATTTTTTAAATTACTTACATAGGTATGTTTTTACATAGACAGGTATGTTTTCCTATGTATGCACGTACACAGGCATGTTTCCACTTACATAGGTATGTTTTCACTTACATAGGTATATTTTTATGATTATTTACACAGGTATGTTTTCACATGGGTAGGTATGTTTCTTTGTTCCATGAACTAATTTACATAGGTATGTTTATTTTATATTTTAATGTATATATGTATGAAAAAACCTCTACAGAAAACGCAAAGAATGCTTATACCAGTACAAAGCTGTCTCATTTGGGTTACTACCCTTGCACTCCGGGTGACTGTCGCAGTTATCTATGTAACTGTATAGTAGAATTAATTCTCTAATTGATAGCACGGTGTTGATCACTATATTGATGACGTCATTACACTATTTCTTGTGTAGACTAGGGGAATGAACTTTTGTGACGTAAAGTTAGTGTGTGTGTGTGTGATTTGCGTCATTTATCGTCAAGTACAGTCTCTCCATCTTGTACTGTATAGAGGCAGGACATGTTTTGAGAGCTCTTGAATTTCTCCTTGGTTATTGTTACTGGATAGCCTTAACATTTGCCTTGGACATTTTCTTGTTGGATTATCTTGACCCCTGTTTAGGGGTTTTAACGACAAGTCTAAGTTTTGGGCGTAGTTTCATTTCAAGACTCTATTTCAAGTTTTAGCGTCAAGTCTAAGTAGTGACCTTAGATTGGTGTCAAGTCTATGTGTTAGACTCAGTCAGTGTCAAGTCTTGGTGTCAAGACTTGTTTATCCAGTCTCAATTTTCTATATTGAGAGTACAACTTTAGGTCTACAGTCTACAGGACTGAGGTCTTCATCTCACTAATGTCAATTAGTCGTCTGGTGTTCAAGTTGACTTTTTCATGAGTCTGAGGTTCAAGATTCCAGATTGCGGGTTGCCTTGGTCAGACCTGATGTTGCAGTGTGAACTGTGAACTTTTTGGTATTGTCGTCAGTGAACAGTATTGGATCTACAGACTAGATCTATGTGGATTACCAGTTGTTGTGTTGAAAGTATATTTGAACAACTTGTGATGAATATGTTGAGGTAATGATATTGTTTAAATAATGATCATTTATATGTCACAAAGAAAATAACTGGATTATATTACAGTACATATATTACACATATATCTCTTGATATTGATAATATTATTATCATTCATCATACATCAGATCATTTGTAAATATATCACTGGAATAAATGTTAATTGTTATTTAACATCATACACTTAGTTTATTAATTTATTATATAACTGTATGTGTATGGTGTGATTGTCAGGCTGAACTTGGGCCAAAATATTATAAGTTCAGAAAAGAATAACAATAACTAAAATTGAGGTAATAGTTTGATAGGTACAAGAAAACAAGAACCTGACAGTGACTTTGTTGTTGGTGTCCTGTCTAGTCAATCTATCCCCTCTGTTTAGAATCAAGGTGTCCTGTCTAGTCAATCTATCACCTCTGTCTAGACTCAAGGTGTCCTGTCTAGTCGATCTACCACCTCTGTTTAGACTCAAGGTGTCCTGTCTAGTCGATCTATCACCTCTGTCTAGACTCAATGTGTCCTGTCTAGTCGATCTACCACCTCTGTTTAGACTCAAGGTGTCCTGTCTAGTCGATCTATCACCTCTGTTTAGACTCAAGGTGTCCTGTCTAGTCGATCTATCACCTCTGTCTAGACTCAATGTGTCCTGTCTAGTCGATCTATCCCCTCTGTTTAGACTCAAGGTGTCCTGTCTAGTCGATCTATCACCTCTGTTTAGACTCAATGTGTCCTGTCTAGTCGATCTATCACCTCTGTTTAGAATCAAGGTGTCCTGTCTAGTCAATCTATCCCCTCTGTTTAGACTCAATGTGTCCTGTCTAGTCAATCTATCCCCTCTGTTTAGACTCAAGGTGTCCTGTCTAGTCGATCTATCACCTCTGTTTAGACTCAAGGTGTCCTGTCTAGTCGATCTATCACCTCTGTTTAGACTCAAGGTGTCCTGTCTAGTCGATCTACCACCTCTGTTTAGACTCAAGGTGTCCTGTCTAGTCGATCTACCACCTCTGTTTAGACTCAATGTGTCCTGTCTATTCGATCTATCACCTCTGTTTAGACTCAATGTGTCCTGTCTAGTCGATCTATCACCTCTGTCTAGACTCAAGGTGTCCTGTCTAGTCGATCTACCACCTCTGTTTACACTCAAGGTGTCCTGTCTAGTCGATCTATCACCTCTGTTTAGACTCAAGGTGTCCTGTCTAGTCGATCTTTCACCTCTGTCTAGACTCAAGGTGTCCTGTCTAGTCGATCTACCACCTCTGTTTAGACTCAAGGTGTCCTGTCTAGTCGATCTATCACCTCTGTTTCGACTCAAAGTGTCCTGTCTAGTCGATCTATCACCTCTGTCTAGACTCAATGTGTCCTGTCTAGTCGATCTATCACCCCTGTTCAGACTCAAGGTGTCCTGTCTAGTCGATCTATCACCTCTGTTTAGACTCAAGGTGTCCTGTCTAGTCGATCTACTACCTCTGTCTAGACTCAATGTGTCCTGTCTAGTCGATCTATCACCCCTGTTCAGACTCAAGGTGTCCTGTCTAGTCGATCTATCACCTCTGTTTAGACTCAAGGTGTCCTGTCTAGTCGATCTACTACCTCTGTTTAGACTCAAGGTGTCCTGTCTAGTCGATCTATCACCTCTGTTTAGACTCAAGGTGTCCTGTCTAGTCGATCTATCACCTCTGTCTAGACTCAATGTGTCCTGTCTAGTCGATCTATCCCCTCTGTTTAGACTCAAGGTGTCCTGTCTAGTCGATCTATCACCTCTGTTTAGACTCAAGGTGTCCTGTCTAGTCAATCTATCCCCTCTGTTTAGACTCAATGTGTCCTGTCTAGTCAATCTATCCCCTCTGTTTAGACTCAAGGTGTCCTGTCTAGTCGATCTATCACCTCTGTTTAGACTCAAGGTGTCCTGTCTAGTCGATCTACCACCTCTGTTTAGACTCAATGTGTCCTGTCTAATCGATCTATCACCTCTGTTTAGACTCAATGTGTCCTGTCTAGTCGATCTATCACCTCTGTCTAGACTCAAGGTGTCCTGTCTAGTCGATCTACCACCTCTGTTTAGACTCAAGGTGTCCTGTCTAGTCGATCTATCACCTCTGTTTAGACTCAAGGTGTCCTGTCTAGTCGATCTTTCACCTCTGTCTAGACTCAAGGTGTCCTGTCTAGTCGATCTACCACCTCTGTTTAGACTCAAGGTGTCCTGTCTAGTCGATCTATCACCTCTGTTTCGACTCAAAGTGTCATGTCTAGTCGATCTATCACCTCTGTCTAGACTCAATGTGTCCTGTCTAGTCGATCTATCACCCCTGTTCAGACTCAAGGTGTCCTGTCTAGTCGATCTATCACCTCTGTTTAGACTCAAGGTGTCCTGTCTAGTCGATCTATCACCTCTGTTTAGACTCAATGTGTCCTGTCTAGTAGATCTATCACCTCTGTTTAGACTCAAGGTGTCCTGTCTAGTCGATCTATCACCTCTGTTTAGACTCAAGGTGTCCTGTCTAGTCGATCTACCACCTCTGTTTAGACTCAAGGTGTCCTGTCTAGTCGATCTATCATCTCTGTTTAGACTCAAGGTGTCCTGTCTAGTCGATCTATCACCTCTGTCTAGACTCAAGGTGTCCTGTCTAGTCGATCTATCACCTCTGTTTAGACTCAAGGTGTCCTGTCTAGTCGATCTATCACCTCTGTTTAGACTCAAGGTGTCCTGTCTAGTCGATCTATCACCTCTGTCTAGACTCAATGTGTCCTGTCTAGTCGATCTATCACCTCTGTTCAGACTCAAGGTGTCCTGTCTAGTCGATCTATCACCTCTGTTTAGACTCAAGGTGTCCTGTCTAGTCGATCTATCACCTCTGTCTAGACTCAAGGTGTCCTGTCTAGTCGATCTACCACCTCTGTTTAGACTTAAGGTGTCCTGTCTATTCGATCTATCACCTCTGTTTAGACTCAAGGTGTCCTGTCTATTCGATCTATCACCTCTGTTTAGACTCAAGGTGTCCTGTCTAGTCGATCTATCACCTCTGTTTAGACTTAAGGTGTCCTGTCTAGTCGATCTATCACCTCTGTTTAGACTTAAGGTGTCCTGTCTAGTCGATCTATCACCTCTGTTTAGACTCAAGGTGTCCTGTCTAGTCGATCTATCATCTCTGTTTAGACTCAAGGTGTCCTGTCTAGTCGATCTATTAATTCTGTTTAGACTCAATGTGTCCTGTCTAGTCGATCTATCACCTCTTAAGGTGTCCTGTCTAGTCGATCTATCATCTCTGTTTAGACTCAAGGTGTCCTGTCTAGTCGATCTATCACCTCTGTTTAGACTCAAGGTGTCCTGTCTAGTCGATCTATCACCTCTGTTCAGACTCAAGGTGTCATGTCTAGTCGATCTATTACCTCTGTCTAGACTCAAGTTGTCCTGTCTAGTCGATCTATCATCTCTGTTTAGACTCTAGGTGTCCTGTCTAGTCGATCTATCACCTCTGTTTAGACTCAAGGTGTCCTGTCTAGTCGATCTATCACCTCTGTTCAGACTCAAGGTGTCCTTGTCTAGTCGATCTATCAATTCTGTTTAGACTCAAGGTGTCCTGTCTAGTCGATCTATCACCTTTTATTAGACTCAATGTGTCCTGTCTAGTCGATCTATCATCTCTGTTTAGACTCAAGGTGTCCTGTCTAGTCGATCTATCACCTCTGTTTAGACTCAAGGTGTCCTGTCTAGTCGATCTATCACCTCTGTTCAGACTCAAGGTGTCATGTCTAGTCGATCTATTACCTCTGTCTAGACTCAAGTTGTCCTGTCTAGTCGATCTATCATCTCTGTTTAGACTCAAGGTGTCCTGTCTAGTCGATCTATCACCTCTGTTTAGACTCAAGGTGTCCTGTCTAGTCGATCTATCACCTCTGTTTAGACTCAAGGTGTCCTGTCTAGTCGATCTATCACCTCTGTTCAGACTCAAGGTGTCCTTGTCTAGTCGATCTATCACCTCAAATATCACACTTGATGGGATGAACTTAACATTTACAGCTACGTCATTCAATTTTGTGAGGTTCATCTCCCTTTTTATATCAAAGAAAATTAATTAACTACCACTATTTAATGAGCTAATTGTTGTTTTTTAATTGATTCACGTATTATTAGGAACAATAAATCTTTTTGCCAAGTTTCAACTTGATCCGAGAAAAGGAAGTCGGAGAAATAACGTGTTCAAAATTTGTACAAGACAGACAGACAGAGTGACTTGATAGAAGCTTCGTAAAAACAATGTTAGGACTATAGCATCAAATACTATCAGCACGCACACTTTAATTCCGCAGTGCTACAAAGTGTACATCATACTATTTAGTATCAGCACCATTCCAAATTCACACTATGCTGCGCACGTAACACATGCATATACATTTTTATACACACCACACACATACACAAACACACCGCATGTATACACATGCACACCACATACACTATTATTTCAGTCTCATCCACTTGATGTAGATCTACCTTCACTGCGTCACTTGTCGAGGTCAATAAGATTGTGAGAGAGATATAACAGCCGGTTTTAACAATGACTGACAATTCTAATTGGAAACTACAATTTTACAAAGCTTACATCAGCTCACTCTGTCTGGTACAAATCTTGTGCACGTTAGTTCTCCCTCTTCCTAATCTCGGATCAAGTTGAAACTTAAACATAATTATTTGTTTGGTTGTCTCTTAACAAATTATGCATCAATAAAAAAAATTAATCAGTTAGCTAAGAGGTTTATTAATTAAAATTGTTTTATATAGAAAGAGAGGTGAATATTGCAGTATTGAGAGCTATGGCAGTAATTGTGGTTTGCTATGTATATTTTTATTTTGGCTGCTCCAATAAGATAACTCTAGATAAAGTATAGATGGCAGAACATTCTAGATCAGGTAGCAGTATCAGGTAGCAGTATCAACCACTGTATAAACTGTACTGGGTCATGAACATCCACACAAGTATACATAGGAAGAGGTCCACTCTGGAACATAAACCCATGACCCCATGACCCTTATCTTTTCCAGATAAAGATAAAGTCAGAAAGGCGTAATGATGCTGACACTTGGATAAAGTCTTTTCAAAATGTAGCCTAAAACAACGTGGACCACGTCTAAAATACCCTGTACGTAGACCTCAACACTTTGTTGGCATGTTTCATCTCAAGTCTTCAACTCTTAATGCTGTCTACGCGCCGGGTGTATTCTGATACCATGAGACAGTTCATGACAAGGGAGGTAACAAAAAAAATAACTTCTCTTATTTCATTAACTCCCCATTTCTTTCATTAACGTTTCATATATTTTTGATTACTAATTAAAGATATCTCTTACCAACAGACTGTCTTGAATATTTCAAAACAATATACGTGGTTTATATCCATGGGTGACGGGGAGGGGGGGTGTCCATACAAAGTAAGTGGGGAAGAGTTCACTCCTCTTGAAAGATCTTTGGATCTATGGGGGGGGGGAAGATGATGTTCATCTCTGGTCAAGTCAAGTAAAAGTGAAGTTCCCCTGTCAGACCTTGTGGTCAAGTCAAGTAAAAGTAAAGTTCCCCTGTCAGACCTTGTGGTCAAGTCAAGTAAAAGTAAAGTTCCCCTGTCAAACCTTGTGGTCAAGTCAAGTAAAAGTAAAGTTCCCCTGTCAGACCTTGTGGTCAAGTCAAGTAAAAGTAAAGTTCCCCTGTCAGACCTTGTGGTCAAGTCAAGTAAAAGTAAAGTTCCCCTGTCAGACCTTGTGGTCAGGAGGGAGCAGTCATTTTAAAATGTCCGAAAATGAAATGCTAGAATTTCTTTTACCAATAAATAGAATTTTTATTTTATTTTATATGATAGATTCTAGACATTTCGATAAGCCCTTGAAGTAACAATGCTTTCAGAAGTAAAACTGATTCAAGAGGTTTAGCTCGATTAAGTGGTAAAACACTACTGGTTATTGGTAACGAGTTTAAATCTATCCAGAGCTAATGTAACTATAATCTGAAAGTGTATTAGTACAGGCAGGCAGACAGACAGAAAGGTAGGTTATTAGATAAAAAGACCTAGAAATAAGTAAATAAAAAATATAATAGATCGAAAAAAAATGGACAGAAATTTAGACAGACAGACAGACAGATAGATAGATAGATAGAGAGATAGATAGATAGAAAGATAGATAGATAGATAGGCAGATAGATAGATAGATAGATAGATAGACAGACGATAGATAGATAGATAGATAGATAGATAGAAAGATAGATAGACAGACAGACAGATAGATAGATAGACAGATAGATAGATAGATAGATAGATAAATAGATATATAAATAGACAGACAGATAGATAGATAGATAAATAGATAGATTGAGAGATAGATAGATAGATAGATAGATAGATGGATGGATAGACAGACAGACAGATAGATAGATAGATAGATAGATAGATAGATAGATAGATGGATGGATGGATAGATAGATAGATAGATAAATGGATAGGTGGATAGATAGACAGACAGATAGATAGATAGATAGATAGATAGACAGACAGATAGATAGATAGATAGATAGATAGATTGAGAGATAGATAGATAGATAGATAGATAGATAGATGGATAGATAGATAGATAGATAGATAGATAGATAGATAGATAGATAGATAGATAGACAGAAGGATGGATAGATAAATAGACAGATAGATATATAGATAGATAGATAGATATATAGACAGAAGGATGGATAGATAGATAGATAGATAGATAGATAGATAGATAGATAGATAGATTGAGAGATAGATAGATAGATAAATGGATTGATAGATAGATAGACAGATAGATAGATAGATAGATAGATAGATAGATAGACAGATAGATAGATAGATAGATAGATAGATAGATAGATAGATAGATAGACAGACAGATAGATAGATAGATAGATAGATAGATAGATTGAGAGATAGATAGATAGATAGATAGATAGATAGATAGATAGATTGAGAGATAGATAGATAGATAGATAGATAGACAGACAGACAGACAGATAGATAGATAGATAGACAGACAGATAGATTGAGAGATAGAAGGAGAATTAGAGAAGCAGAGAAAAAGAGATGCTTGTAAAGATACAAATAAAAACAAATGCTAAGCCAAACTATTCTTTACCCCAATGTGACCAACACATGACGTGCCAAATGTCCAACTTGACCACTTCTATCTTTGTTATCACATGTACACTTCTAATTGTGTAGCATCTTGGTTTCATCACATCTATCCCTTTAATTTAACCCTAGAAGAACACAACTAGTGAACTCTACAAGCCCAATCTTCTTCCTGCATTCAACAAACTTACAACTTTCGAATAAAAAAAACAACCTTTTAAAAGTGGAAAAGGCCGGGATGGGGGGGGGGGCATCATAAAGAAAAGCGGTGACCAAAAAAAAAAGAAGCACTAACCTCTTGATCGCTGTGTCTGTTCGACAGGATTATCCTCCCTTTAAAAGCACATCTTACAAAAAGCGAGAGTACATCAAGGTCTATGTCGTCTGTCTTCGTTACAAAGTATCAATTGGCTCGCCCCCCCTGTCTTCCCTCCTGCCTCCCTTACCTTTGCCTCCCACCCCCCTTCTCCTCTATCCTCTTCATGTGTCAACTTTTACCTTCTTGTTCACGATGGTCTAGATTTAGATCAAATTAACTAGTTGAGGTGTGTGAGTGTGTTTCTTTAATGAGTAGAGAGATTTAAAGAAAAAGAAGGAGAGAGAGAGAGAGCAAGTGAAGTCGGTCTGATAAATAGAGACATGAATATAGAAAGAGTGATGGAGACGGAGAAGAGATCGATGTAGACAGAAGAGAAAGAAATAGAAGGGATACAACTCTCTCTCTCTCTCTCTCTCTCTCTATGTGTGTGTGTGTGGCTAGAATAAACTTTGGGAGAATGAAAATAGAACATTAAATAACCAAGAGTGAAAGAGAGAGAGAAGGAGTAGAGGAGAGAAAAATGCCTAGATCCTGTTTAAAAGAGAGAGAGAGAGAAAATAGAACATAAGGAGAAAGCAGTATATTGAATAAAAGAGAGGTTAGAGGAGAGAGAGAGAAAGATAAGGCGCAAAGAAAGAGAGAGAGAGAGTACGTAGAATTAATTGAACTCTAAACTGAGTGAAAACTTGGGATATTATTAAAATTGTTTTGAAAAGTTTGAGAATGACAACAAATGACTATTGCTAAACGCGATCAAAGGTTTCATTCGACTAAAACACGCTGTGTCCTATTCACGAGCAACAAAGGCAAGAGTTCAGTTGGAAACCATTCAAATAGTGGACAGTGTTTCACTACGTTAGTCCAACCACATGATGGACTTTAAATCAGAGGCGTTGCGAACATAACTGGCGCCCGGGGCACGACACTTCAAAACACTCCATGCTTCTCTTCAGAAACAGAAATAGAAGTAATAAAATAGTATTAAAAATATGATAATAAATACAGACTTTATAATACAAATAAGTAACAGCAAAAAGTTGTTAAAATCAATTCTTCCTTTATGATGGTGATAATAGTATATAATATGACCAACCAAAGACATATTCCTTTATTTCCTCTTTGCGGCTCAACGCAAACTGTTTCAATAGTCGATTTGCTTGGGAAAAATGTAAGATTCCATCTATACGTCTAACAAAGGAAACATATTTAGGTGATGTTAAAATGTCATCAACAATGGGATTTTAAAATAGAATTGCCACTCATTTTACATTTGTGCAAAAAAGTTGGTAATCAGCTTACTCTATTGATTCAACAGAAATATAATTAACGATAGTTTCTATTAGGACAAGTTTGGATAGAGTTGATGGCAGGGGGGGGGGAGTGACACCCTGAGCAAACCGCACCGGGTGACTCCGACCCTAGTGACGCCACTACTTACGATAGTTCAAGAGATCTCGTGATTAATGAGTGGTATTTTCGCGTACATATTGTAAATGAAGTGTTTTACAACGTGAAGAAGAGTCTTGTATAGAAATGTCAACAGAAATGAACTCGGATGAAATAATAGCCTGCACATTCAGACAACATTTACAGTATAAACCCACGTCTGTTGCAATTTTGCAATCTTTTTTTAAAATCAAAAAGGTTGAAAAACAGCTTTAAAATTATACATTTCTAACAACACATTTATAAACGATCAATATTCATATAATTTAATTACTTTTTTTTTTTACATTCTGAGAATACATGAAACTAATCTCAATCAGATTTAAGGAGTTTTCAATATGTGTAAGTTGATAACAACAACAATTCTTGGCAGAATTTAAGTCATTGGTTAATATGCATGACTAAATGCATGACGCGTAGGACGTAATCATCTTCTTTTTTGAAGTAACGTCTGTATTATATAAGATAAGATAAGATATATGTCTGTCTGGTCAAATGTGTGTACACGTTATTTCTCCCACACCCATTCTCGGATCAAATTGAAAATTCACACAATTATTCATTGGCATTGACAACACATGAATCAAAAAAAAGTAACCAATTAGTGAATTAATAAGTGGCAATGAGTTATTTTGATTGATACAAACAAGGAAAACTAATGCTTCAGTATTCACAGATATGGTTAAATGTGTTGGGTTTAGTCCTCATAAATAATTGTTATAACTATTTCTCCCTCACGCATATTTTGATCAAGTTGATACTTTAAACAATTGTTTATTGTAGCTGACAAAACATGAATCATTTTAAAAAAATACCCAATTAGTCCATTAATTAGTGGTAATAAATTATTTTGTTTGATATTAAATAAGGGAAATAGCTTGTACATTATTGATATATATATATATATATAGTTTTTATATTGCGGAGTTCTTCCCCCTTAGTTAAGTCTCGTTTTTTATTTTAGTAAGGATTTTTAAAAATATATTGTATGTTTTATTTAGTTGAGTATGGTACGTCTGGCAAGAATAAAAGTCAGTGCTTTGTTTCTGACACCTGGTTGGTTGGCAGTGACAAAAATGTGTCAATCACCTTAACCATCGATCGTAAAGGACATACAAGTAGCTTAAAAAGGTTGTTAATGGACCAGCGGTAAAGGTTAGCCAAGATCTGATGTATGTCGTGTGGATGGGCTCTACTTTGATGAGCAGGACTGAGGATAAAAAAAAATGCAGAAAGTTAACTAACAAGTAGGCCTACCAAGTATCTCACCAGCGACACTGTTATGATTTAGTTTAATGCTGACCAACTAACATTGTTAAACATTCATTATCGCCAGCAAGAATAAACATTCAAAAGATGAAAGAAAAAAAATTAAGACTAGAAGTTTTTATAGAATTTAATTTAAATGCTTCTTCAAAAAACTAAACTTTTTTTCTTTGATAAATAGGCACAGAGAGTCAGTAAAGGTTTAAATTTAAGGCAGAAAGAAAATCTAGTTGAAGATCTTTATTGGATTCGGAAATTATACTGGCTATATCAGAACAAAATTGACATTTCACTTTGTGAAGTATTGCGATATCTAAGATAAAAATGCTCAATGTCACTATTATTAAACTATTATTAGTCCCCGGGATGTGTATGTGTATTACTTAGTTATTTTAAACATAAAACTAGTGACGGTTCATTCCGGCGTACTACCGGCGGGGGGATGCAAGAACATAATGCAATGCACGCAAATTTACGTTAGAAAATTGTGTCATCCAAAACTTGAATGGTACAATAACTTTTTATACAAAATACTTCAGGATTAAAGTCACAATATAGGTGAATTGAAATAATATACATCAGGCATAACATCACAATATAGGTGAATTGAAATAATATACATCAGGCATAACATCACAATATAGGTGAATTGAAATAATAACATACATGAAAATATTTAAATAAGGCACAATGAATTTTCGCATTGCCACTTTTTAAAATATACTTTTCAATCTAAAAGACGGATCCAGATATTGAACAGTGTGAAGGCTTTATTTATTTTTGGAAGATCTCCCTTTGATTATTTCTTGATCTAGCTTACGAGAATATTTTGTCTGTTTCTGGAAAAGTAATCTACAAGATAACAACTTTTGTTGGAATAGAGGACTATAGATACGTTTGTTATATAACGTGTCTATCTGTGACAAGAGGGACAATAAGGGTGGCTACCTTATCTTTTTATTAGAGTTAGTCCCCTTTATTACTTGATTTAAGTCCCTGTTAACTGTGTACAATGGCCACTTCCTCTTCAGTCTCTGAGCTGACTACTGTACATTATTGTGAACTAAATCTCAATAATGTTTATATGATAGTTTTGATGTTCTGCTCTGACTGTGTTAATCAAGAGGAGTGTGCCACTTTATGGGAATGTATCTTTCACTAACGAGCTATGTAGACTTTATTTATTTGTTGTTAATAAATTGGTTGATGTGAATATTATGTCTACTTAGTCTCTTATCCTTTCCTGTACGTTTTTTTTAAAGACCAGATTTGGGTCGTAAAGTATGTAAAAGACAAACTTTTGTCTTGAGAAGAGACAGTTGTATGTCTCATGGACTATTTTGATTCCTGTATTATATTATTGTAATTCATTGTTTGTCTTGAGCTGTGACACTATTGTGCCTCTGTGATGGCAGTTCTATGATTGTGTTGAACTGAATCGGCCCTACTATTTTGATTTTTCCTTCATTATTTGACTTGCCTTTGTTGGCCCTTATGCCCATTTTCTTTTAATGATCTTTTTCTTTTGTTCCTTAATAAACTCTTTATTAGTTGTACTGAAATCTCAAAGTTATTACTTGTATGTCTTAGTAAGTTATAGATCTAGAGGTTCTAATTAATAGCCTAGATAATATAATTTGGGACCACAGAGTACCACTGGACTAACTTGCCAGTACAGCAGAGGTCACTGGTCTTATGACCTATCCTAATTTTAGGTCACACTATCTCTCATTGTTACACTGCCACATTTATTTTATTCTCTATTAATTGTGCTCACAAAAGAGTTTCTAAGTTTATGGCGAATGTGTGAAAATTCACCATCTGATAAGAGCAATATGAATTTTGTTAGGTGTATCCACTGTTTCATTTGTTTTGTTTATCCTGGTTCTCTGGAGTATTCTAAGATCTAGATCTAAATTGCTTGTCTGTTATGCTCAATAAAATAAATACATTTCTCAGTTCTCTTCGTTGGCTAAGCTACCACCACCACCACCACCACCACCACCACATCGCCACTTTAATATTGTTCGATCCTCTTTCTTCTAGCGACGTCTTCTGATTCGAAATTCAGCTCTGTTTCTAGTCTAGATATATTATATATATATATATATATATATATATATATATATATATATATATATATATAGAGAGAGAGAGAGAGAGAGAGAGAGAGAGATGTGGTCATATTATAATTATGAGCCTCATTAATAGAGCTGCAGATTAAAATTTTTCCAAGCTCTTCGATTTGCGGCCTATCATAATCTCACTACGGTTGAAGCATTAGACTTTCACTCTCTGACTATAAACTGATCTGAAAGGCCAACTAACTAGTGGCAATAAAGGGGGAAAAAATCCCCAGCTATGCATTGAGTGGTTGGTCAAATGATAGCTCGATTCTATTTGTATAGCATTGGTTACAGTGAAGTTCCATTGAGTGTACTTGAAATTGTTGAGTTAAATGTGAACCTCTCTAGTGTAGACGTCTTTTAAACTTCTATTGGGAATTCTCACGATAAACTAACCAATGCCAAGGGCTATACATTGAATTCGATGTTGCCAAACAATTTAAAACAATCATTTATAATACTTTAAAAAAAAAACAATACGTCATTCATACAGCTTTAGAGCTATTGTTTTTCTCTTAATAACTAATGACTTAGACTTAGAGTTTTTCAACCTTTCTCCTCATCAGGTGTCCACTGCTCTGAGATCCACTATGAAAGTGTGGCGCAAAGTTGTATGAGGACGTCCCTGTTTGCGCTTTCCTCGAACTGGCCTCTATGTCATTGCAGCTCTTGGTATGCGTAATTCCTTTTGTTGAAGAACATGTCCAGCAAACCTCGTGCGACGCGCGGTAACATTTCGACATAGGATTTCATTGTTTGAGACCCGATCTCTTTAAATAACTCCTCTTAGCCATTTTGTTTAGCCACATTTACATTTAGTCTTTTCTTAATTTTGGCAGAGGACTTCTATGTCTCGCATGCATAAGTTGTATTTTGTCTCAAGTCCAATAGCTGAGCTTGTCCAAAAAGGCCGTAGCCTTTCCTCTTTGTCTTTCCTATTCGGCACGCTACGCATCCCTGGATCTAGATATAGACCTAGTTCTCTAGCCAAATTTTAATTTATTTCTTTTTTACTTTCAAAATTATTACAATCAAACTAGACTTTTATTGTGTGGCCAACGAGCTTTCAATTCTTTTCTCAACGATGTAGGCTACATCAACTGTTCTAGGAAAATCGTTACAACCGTACACCAATTACGCCAAAAAATAGAGCATATTGGGGAATTCCCTAAAAATATTTTGGGTTTGCACCGTACATCGCACCACTGACGTCTTTGTCTTAGCTTGTTGAAATGTCAAGTGAATTCATTAAATTGAAATGAAATTTCTCAATTAAACGTAAGTTCGGCCTATTACATTTATTGAATGTCAAAAGAATGAACAGATAAAGAAAAGAAAGAAACAACTAGATCTACCATCTAGAATTCTAGATATCAGTATGAAGTTTGTTTCTCTTTAATCTTTGCAGCATTACGCCATTAGTCTGATTAGTGTTATTGTCATTGTTTTATTATAACTTATACAATCTAAAAGTAAATTTATATAGATCTAGATTCTAGAATCAATGTATTAAATGATAAATTATTAGATCTAGATTGACTAGATTTGAGATCTAGGTAATCTTCGTAAATATTAGCATGTAGATTTCTAGGTTGATCTAAATCTTTTATGATAATCTCGTATTATACTCCTAATGAAATGTAATACTTTTCTTTTTGTAGTATGGGGGCACCAAAAGGGTTGTTAAACACTCCATAAACAATGTTCATTTCATTATTTCAAAAAGCTAGCAAACGGAAAAAATGTGGTCACAATAATTTGAAGAAGTCATTAGCGAAAAGTACTTCTGAAAGATAATTCAACTGAGATTTTACGTTCTTTAGCTTAGATTACTTTATCCAATTTTTCATAACTTACTGGTAACTGTTCTTATGTAAGACTGAATCACGTTAACTATTGTGAGGTGTGTGTCTGCGTGTGTGTGTGTGTGTGTGTGTGCTGACTGGCTTTGCTTCAGCAGGCGCTTATCACCGTCGATACGCCGCTGGGAACGGGAATGGAGTAACGCCATATAGGAGATATATAAAGGGCACTAAATTACATATTGAATGTTTTAGCCTACAAATCATTGTTGACCAAGTTTAATTTGTGTTTAGCATTCAAGAATGTCCCAAGAAAGTGTTTCCGATAGGCCAGGAGATCTTAGAAAACAGGTTGAAAAACTCAACAAAGATTTCCAAAGTGTCAGCGGCTCGGTGGTGTCCACTTCCAATCTACTCAATGAACCCCAAAATGTTCAGAAAGACAGCACGTGGGCTTGGGTCGCGTGCAGCTGTGCAGTGATGAACCAGTTGCTGATATTTGGTACACTCAACGTCTACTCTTTGTTCCTGGTCAAGTTTCAGAAAGAATTTAAATGCTCAACAGGGGAAGCTGGTAAAGATAGAACTACTTCTGAGAGAGATAGCTTTTTTATTTGTTAAATTCAAATCAGTCTATCATCTATCTATCTATCTATCTATCTATCTATCTATCTATCTATCTATCTATCTATCTATCTATCTATATCTATCTATCTATCTATCTATCTATCTATCTATCTATCTATCTTTCCGTCTTTCTGTCAGTCCGTCAGTCCGCCTGTTTGTCTGATTGCTTGAATGTATGTATGTATGTATGTAAGTATGTATGTATGCAATACAATGCACTCACACAATACAATGGTATGCACTTTGTGAGCTAATGACCCGATGTTCTTAGGGTTGTTTTTATGGGCATTGATTGCGGGGGGGGGGAACATTGCGATAAAACACTCTGTTACGCCCCTGAACGTAACTGGGTGCGCCACATAACTTTATGCACTTCCAAACATAACTTTTAGCGCCACTGAACATAATTTAGTATGCCTCTAAACATACGTCCATACACCTCTGATCATGACTCTATGCACTTTTGAAAATAAGTCTATGCGCCTCTAAACATAACTCTATACGGCTCTGAACATAATTCAGTACGCCTCTGAAACTTTGTACGCCTCTGAACAGAACTATTAACGCCTCTGAACAGAAATCTGTACTCCTCTGCACAGAACTCTGTACGCCTTTGAATAAGCCTATACACAAGAATTCTCGCGATAAATAAACATTTACTAATCCGCGAAACAATTGTCAGGCAGATGGTTTCAATAGTCAATGGTCAACAGGACAAAACTAATCCCGCCCCAGGTGTCGACCCGGAAGTTGTGATATGTTTATAGTAGTAGTGTCACAGCGCTCCAACGATATAATCACTCACATCTAGGTCTGGAAGAAGTTGAACAAAATGTCGGTGGGGGGGTGGAGAGTATGCAGAGAATGAAAGAATGTCTTTTTGTTTATGGCTACGGGAGTGTGACGGCGGGATTAGAAGTGACAAACGCCTGACACTCTGTCGTTGATCCTGCAGTAGTTGAGTAGTTACCATTAGATCTATGTATTTTGACCGTAGTAGAATAGGCATTATTGTGTGTGTGTGTGCATTTTTTTAAAGATATGGAATATTTGTTTTTTTTTAGCAACAATATAATATCGGTTCTTAGTCTTCCCCCCCCCCTCCCCCCAAATCAGATAGTTGAATGATAAAAGAATTTTTAAAAATATTATTATTATTATTTTGTAATTTCCCCTCCTTAACTTTGACTGTGATAAATTGTGCGATGTTGGGGCCCTGAGAGGGCCTTAACTCTTAACAGACTGCAGGTTTTTCTAGAAATTTGTCAGCGACTGAGGGTCTGTTACTTGGCAGGGCATAACTTTGTTAAACTACAGTATTTTTTGAGTGTTATATATCAAATTGTTTGAAATTGAAAGGTCTTTGAATTTATCTATGTTTGAAATCATTTTAAAATATATTTTTTTCTTTTTTTAAGAAATAATTTTGTCATAATTTTTTTTTCCATAATTAAAATTTTATATAATTCACATCACAAAGAAGACAAAAAATAAACAAATAAATATATGATAATGACATTTACATTTTATTAAAATACATTCAATTCTACGAAGATCTGATTTATGAATTCTGTAGACATGTACTATTTACATTAGATTTGTACCAAATTATTAAATTTTTACTACCTCTACTATTTTAACTGTGAATAGACCTTGATTTTAATGATTTGACTGTATGGAATTTGGCCTTTGTTGTGTGGAGGGAGAGAGGCCCTTGAGGGACTGCAGGCACGACATGGCCTAAATTGTGCCGATGTGCCCAAAATCACAAATCTCACAAATCTTTATTGACTTAATGCTACTCGAAATGAAAACTGCCGTGTGTGTGTGTGTTTGGAGGGGAGACTTACTTTTTATCTTCTAAAAAAAAGGGGGTGTGGGGTCGTCACATGTAAATGGTTCAAAAACAATGCTTGACACTTTGCCAGGTAACGTCAACACTTACTGTTGTGTCCACTTAATGGTCAAATGATATTCGCTTTCTTTTTTTCAGCATGGCTGGGCTCCATGACTATGGGGCTGATGAAGCTATTTGGTCCTCTGACCAGTTCGTTGGTCCTCTACGGTAACAACCGGGTGGTCATGATATTTGGGGCAGTCTTGTGCTCGGTCTCCATTTTTACTTCTTCGTTTGCCCCAACGTTTATGTAAGTTATCTAAGTTTATCTAGGTTTTTGTGTGTGTGTGTTTAAGTTTATCAAGGTGCAAGTTAATCTAGATATATCTTAGTGATGAAGCTAGTTTATCTGTATTTAAACTTAGCTAGATTTATTTGAGTTTCTGAAAGTTAATTGGGTCATTTTGTGTGGAAGAGTCGCTATTCTTTTTATATAGTCTGTTCGTCCGTCTGTCAGTAACGTTTAGAACGCTGTTGAAAATTCTTTTTTTCCCCACTATCTCATCTCCTATATCGTGGTCGCTGTAACAACAACTTTTAGTCGCGTGAAAGCGAAACCTTTCTTTAAAAAAAATTAAAATGTGCAAAGTTTTTAATATTTTTGAAATGAATGTAAAAAAATGTAAATATAGGTTCCTAGGTGTAACATCTATTTATAACTTTCTTTTTTATAAGATTGAAAGCCAGTACCCACGCAGGCAATAGGCTAAAGAGCACTGGACTTGTTACCGATGAATGTCTTTGTAGAGGCGGATATGGCGGATTGGGCAGTTTAGCGAAACTTTTCTTATATCCTCTTCATGTGCAACGCTTGGTCGCTTGAAAGAGTTTGGTAGTTCACTGGGGAAAAGGTTCCTTTTCCATGTCTCCACTAACAGACTTTGCCACGAGGTGCCATGTCGAAGCCATGAAAAGTTACCATCGACCAATCACCAATGTATATCAAAAGATATTTGAACCTTACGATTGTCTTGTTGTTGGTTACTATTTGCTTCTTTTTTTTTCACAAACAGGACATTGTTTGGAACCCTGTGTGTCCCCTTTGCACTTGGTGCCGCCTTTACTGTGACCCCATCAACTGTCGTACCGGTCGATTATTTCCACAAACATCAGGCATTGGCCATGGGTTTTGTGGCTGCAGGGAGCAGTGTTGGGACGCTGATACTTGCTCCTTTAATACAAGTAAGAGTTGGACTTTATCTTTGGAAGCCCATGCAGTGTTGATTTTTATTGTAGCTTACACTAGCAAAATAAATGTCTCAAATGCGCGTGGTTTTGTAAGTTTGAATTAAATGAATAACTACTTTTATTAGTAAATATTATTGTATTAGTAAAGTAATGGTAATTTTAGCTCAACAAATATCAAAGACTAACATATTTAGTGCGGCAATAACAGAAAAGTGGCCCGCATTTTAACATACTCTCTATAATACATAATAATAATGGCAATGTCTTTGATTCCGAAGATAAATGCAGTGTTTCACATGTCTATGCAAACCCAGTTGTCCGCTGGAGGTCTATTTGAATTTTCTTTTCGTACTCTGTACCTACCTTCTCTCTCTCTCTCTCTCTGTTTCTTTCTTCATATAGATTCTACTCCCTGTTAGGATGAATTAGAACGGCCTGCTTTACAACGCATCCTTACACACACACACTTACTTTTGGCCAGCCATTTCTAGTATCTTTCCCTCCCCTCCAAGAACTACCCCTTAAAACAATATTGCATACAATCTCTGACTATTCTTCGCCTTGTCTTTGTACGGAAATATTTGAAGGGCTCAATGATGCTCTTCTTCTTCTTCTTCTAGCCAGCTTTATTGCTGCTAAGCTGTGAGCTCTTTTGCAGACTGTGCCAAGGAAAAAAAAGTGTGCTGTTTTCTTCAGTTGTTCAGCACTGCCGTACAGGGTGTTGGTTATGTTGGGCTGTAGTGGAAGTAGGGTCTGCTTAATGTGGATTAGGGAGGGGCATTCAAAGAGGATATGGTTTACGGTTTCAAAGGGCTGGGCGCAGTGTCTGCAAAGGGGTAGTTGTGTGGATTTTATTTTGTTCAGGTGGTAATTTAATAGTGGTGTGTGTCCTGTTCTTAGTTGGAAGATTGTAGATTGTTCTTTGCGGGGGAGGAAGTTAATACTGTCCAGTTTGTTAGGCGTAGTCATTTCTCTGTACATGGCTCTGCCTGTGTTTCCTGATGCCCATTGGTTGAGCCACTCCTCTTTGTGATTGTTGACTAACATTGACCTTAGGGTGAGGTAGTTAACAGGTCTATCTGGTTGTTCCATAGATGAACCTGCCTTTGATAGCTTATCTGCCTTTTCATTTCCCATAATGCCAATGTGTCCAGGGATCCACTGTAGTGTGATATTGATATTTAATTTTGATATCATCTGGTGGATTATCACAATGAGTGTTGTCAACTCTCTTGGGCTGTTTGAGGTGCTGCTGTTAAGTGCTTGCAGAGTAGATTGGGAGTCTGTAAAGACAACAATATCTGATGGTGGTTGCACTCCTTCATATAATTTGTTTTCCACTGTCTGAAGTGCTATGGTAATTGCCTCAATTTCGGTTTGGAAGTTTGAGCAGTAATCGCCACAGGGTGCGCTTATCTCAAAGTGTTTATTTTTAGGGAAGACCAGGAAGGCACCTAGACCAGCATTGATGGTAGCTTTGAAAGCCGATCCGTCTGTATAAATATGGATAGCTGTTTTTTGATAGCTTTCGATTGTTTCAAGCGTGCCTACTTTGAACTCCAGTGGATTTGATTCTTTTGTTAAGGTGTTATTTAGTAAATGTGTTTTGATGGTTGGTTGTTTGTAGTTTAGTCCGGGTGTAATGTTTGAAAACCTGGTAATTTTTTCTGTTATTGGGTAGGTGGTGTTTTAGGGCTAGTTCGTCAGTAAGTTGGTTTAGAGTCCTTTGCTTTTTTTGGTTGTTTTTCCTATTTCTCTGTGTTAGTAATTTATTTGGATGATCGTCCTCCAACCTTCTGTATCTCTCAATAGCTTATAATGCTGCTCTGTTGCGCCTTAACTTAAGAGGTTCAATATTGGAGTCTATTTCACAGGCTGCTGTGGGAGTAATTCTCAAACCTCCACTAATTAGCCGTAAGGCTTGGTTTTGGATTGTATCTAATGATGATTAATAGGTTTTGTTGGCAGCTACTTGTATGGAGAGACAGTTATCCATTACAGATCTGACATATCCAGTGTATAACTGTCTTAAGGTTTTCTTTTCAGCTCCCCAGGATGTTCCTGCTAGGTGTTTTATTATGTTTAATCTTTGTGATGCCTTTTCTTTTAAATCTGCCATAAAGTGTTTTAGAGACAGTCTTTGGTCTAGTTTTACACCAAGATATGTTGGATTTTCTTCTACATTTATTGGCTGAGAGTCTATTTTTAGGATGTAGTTTCTTTTTGCTGTTTTGTTGCTGTGGCTAAAGATTGAATAAACTGACTTTTCTTTGTTTATTTCCATTTTCCATAATTTTGAATATGTGGAGATAGTTGTGAGGGCTCTATTTAGTTTGGATCTAGTCAGCACTGGATATTTCTCTGTAGTCCAAATTAAAAGGTCGTCTGCATAAAGTGCCTTATTGGCCGAAATGAGGTCCGGGAGGTCATTCATGAAGATTAGAAAGAGAGTGCAGCTAAGGGCTGAACCTTGTGGTAGTCCTTCTTCCAAACTTTTTTTTACTAGAGATGGCACCTTCGAATCGGGTTTGGATGGTTCTGTTTTTTAAGAATGCCCTGATCCAGTTGTACATTTTTCCATGGATGCCCATTTTTTTCATCTTCAAAAATAGACCTTTTCTCCACACTCTATCATAGGCTTGCTGCAAATCTATAAATACTGCTGTAGTGTGCTTGTTTTCATGAAACCTTTCTTCTTTGTCCTGGATAAAACAAAAGAGGTGGTCTTCTGTTCTACTTGCTTTCCTGAAGCCAGCTTGTGCATTGTGGAGTGAGCAAGTACTTTCTAGCCACCAATAAAGTCGGTTATTGATCATTTTTTCTGCCATTTTGCCAATGTTGGATGTTAGAGATATTGGTCTATGACTTTTTGGGTCTCCAGGTGGTTTATTTTTCTTTAAAATGGGTATTATGTTTGCGGTTCTCCATTCCTGTGGTATGTCTCCAGTTTTCCATGTATGGTTGATAAAGTTAAATATACAGTTTTGGGCCTGTGGTCCTAGTCCCCGAATCATTTCATTTGTTATTTTATCGGGTCCAGGGAATTTTCTTGACTTGAGGCTTTTTAGGGCAGTATTGAGCTCATGTAGAGTGAAAGGAGTGTCAAAGATCTGACAGTTGACTGTTGGAGCTTTTTCTTCTTTCTTTAAGATATTACTGAAGGTTTTCGTGGCTTTGACTTGTTAATGCTGGCAAATTATTATTGAAGGTTTCAGCCTTTTTAAGGTTTTCTGTTATTATGTCGTCAGTGCCTTTTATAGGTTGGGGGTTTGTTATTTGTTTCTTTCCTGCTAGAAGGGCCCAGGCCTTTTGACCATCCTTGTTTAGATCTAGTTGTTCGCATGTTGTGGTCCACTTTTTCTTTTTTTCTGTTTTAATTTTGTATCTTATAAGCCCTGTCAATTTGTTATACGTTGTCTTGTTCGCTCTAGTAGGTTTTTTTTCTATAGTCTTCCTGGCCATGTTTCTTTCTTTTACTAATTTATCTAATTCAGGAGTCCAAAAAGGTTTGTATTTCTTAAACTTGTTTTTTTGCTGCTTGTAAGATGTTGTAATGATGCTCTTAAAAAAATGAAGTACACATTCTGTGCTATTAAACATTAGAATGTCGCTTTATAAAAGTGTTTTGGAAAGAAACTGAGAATAAGAAAAATCCCTTTGTGGAAAATTTACCTCTGCGTTTTATATCGTGAAACGTGCTTAGTTGCTCTGGGGCTAGGCGCAAGGTAAACAAAAATACAAGTTAAATTTTCATATTGTTTCGTCCAGCCCAAGTGATAAAATTAGTGATGAGTGAATCAGTCAGTCAGGGCTTTTGTCTTTATATTATAGATACTTAAAAAACAAACCCTTCCGTTTTTTGATTAAAAACAATTATTGGCCTAGTGCTACCTGGTGTCCACTCTCGAAATATAAAGGCGTCCAATCTGTTTTGTTAGTCTGAGTGTATCAAATATAGATCTGTGTAAATATTTTTTAGCATGAATGCATAATATCTCATTATGCGTCTATTTTAGATAATGCTCGATGAACTGAACTGGAGATTAACATTCAGGATCCACTCTTCCTCATTGGCTTCACTCGTGCTGCTCAACTTCTTGGTAAAACCCATTGAGAAAGACAAAGCTGAGGACGAAATAAAGAAACCTTTCTTGAAGTCAGTCATACAAGACTTAGCCTTGTGGAAGAACAGAGTTTTTCAACTGTGGGCTTTTTCTATGGCCATTGTTTACTTTGGCTATCAGATTCCAAACATCCTCCTTGTGAGTTACTGCTAACTTGCCTGCCTTGTAAAGTTCTGAGCGTTCACGCTGTGTCTAAATATAAATTTGATTCCTTCAAATGTCACACCACTTCACCCATCCCATGCTCCAGTGTTTCCCTAACTGTTCCGCCTGGATAGGTGTTCCACGAACTACTGCAATAGTTAGGCCACCACGTGAATTAATCTCTAAAAACAAATAAAGTGTTGTGCTAATTACTCTGAAGTGCACGAAGTGTTCCTTTAAGGAAAAAGGTTTGGGAAATATTACCTTAGTTTGTTAAACTGTTGGGGTATTACACATGGTCTGTCTACCGTCTTTCTCAAGTCCTCTCTGTCTTTTGCCTTCAGTAGAATCTCTCCCATTTACCGGCATGTACTCTGTTGCCTTCCAATCGCTTTCTAAGTCTCTGCCCATTTCCTACCTAATAATCATTATATTAATCTACCTCTTAATCTCCATTCACTCCAAGAGGCAAGCTACGCAGGGTTTCTTGGGATCAGCGCATCAAGGGCGTCTTACATTGTGATGGCCATGGGAGGAGCGACCACCGTGTCCAGACTAATCACTGGAAAGATTCTTACATGCCAACTGCTTAGTAGGCTCAACTTTAAGCAAACAATCTTCATTGTCATGGGCACGAGTTATCTTCTCTTGGCACACGTCACTACCATTGAGGTAAGGAATTATTTTTAGCAGAGCAGCCGATAAACTCCATGTAAGAGAGTCCTTGAAAGGTTCAAATCCTCACTTCAAAAAGTGGTTGTGCACAAAACACGTATGTGACCATACAGGTCAAGAGGCTGATAAACGTCAACACAAACACAGACTGTCATATATATATATATATATATATATATATATATTTATTTATGTATTTATATACACATATAGATAGATAGATAGATAGATAGATAGATAGATAGATAGATCAATGGATGGATGGATGGACGGACGGACGGACAGATGGATGGATGGAAGGAACTTTCTGCAAGTAAATATCTGCATAACAAACTCTGCAGGGCCTGTATGTATTCGCCGTAGTCCGCGGGCTATTGGATGGTGCCCATAACGTCATGTTACCTATGCTGACTGCCTCTATGGTAGGGCGAAAGAAAGCCATGCTGGGATGGGGCTATATAGCTGGAGCCATCTCATTAACCTACACAATAGGGCCTCCAATTGCTGGTAAGTTTTTTTTCTAGATGAAGAAGAGTGAGAGACCATCCTTTAATCGCACTTTCTTTTTATCTTGTTTTTTTTTTAATAAGGTTCATACGTCCCTTCATAAATAAATCGCATTAAGTCTACGCCTTCCAGTGCCTTAGAAATCGATAGGGAACAGAGGATGATCTAGAGAACAACGCCTAATACACGGTTAGGCTGCTATCCGTGAAGAAAGAACCTCTAACAAAAGAAACTAACTGCAACTAACAAAATGTAATGAAAGTCATATCCTTGCACTTTCTTCAATGTTATAGTGATTGGAACAAAAACACCTAATTCATTTTTTAACTGAAGAAATAGATCCAGTTCAGTTAGATGTACTGTATTGTCATAATGAATCTCATTTATTAAACAGGCAGCCTAGTGAATAGGTTATTGACAGGCGGGTTTGAAGACGTTCTTGCACACGACTGTGATAGACTGTTGAGTGGTCCACATGCAACATTCATGACACAAGGGACAACTCATCAACTGCCTTTCACCGATATATATTTAACTTATTACAGGATATGTCAAGGACCTGACAGGCAATTATAAAATGTCTTTCACTATGGCGGGTCTTCCTATGATTGCTTCAGGTCTATTGCTGCTTTGGTTACCATGGGCTCAAAGAGCAGCAAAATCTAACGCAGTGGAACCAACTACTGGCAGGTGAGGGACAATAAAACCATTGTTTGGCCACTCCCTTCGATGGTAGATAGCTATAAATAGTTGGTGAACGAAATATATGTCGTGTTGCTAAGCTTTGTGATTGATTGATATGTGATCATTGTTGTGCGCTTTCCAGAAGTGTCTAATCAAATTTCAAAGCTTTTTTCATTTAAAGCTCACATTAATTTTTTTTATTTAGTTGGCAACCGCAATCTTTCACTATAACGTCCTTGACATTGTCTAGTAGGTCTAGTTCAAAATCTCTGCCAATTGTACATTTTTCTTAACGTCGCTTTCTCTATCTACTCCCCCCCCCCATTCCTTCATATTACTTTCTCTGCTTTGCCTATGCTATTGCATTATAGTGTTGACATAATGTAATTGTAAACCGAATCGTAAGAAATCACAAGGTAAACAAATTGTAGATTACCGAAATGATCTAGACATAAGCATTTGCTAGTTTCAGTGGATCACTTGGCATCACAGACTCTTAGTTCCTCAATGTTAAGGCCCCATTATTTCTTGTAAGACTATAAGACGATGTGTCTCGGGGTGAGCCCTAAAAGACTATGCACTAACTTTGAATAACTCTTCTTTAGCCTGAAGTGATGTCTCGGGGTGATCCCTAAAAAACTATGCACTAACTTTGAATAACTCTTCTTTAGCCTGAAGTGATGTCTCGGGGTGATCCCTAAAAAACTATGCACTAACTTTGAATAACTCGTCTTTAGCCTGAAGTGATGTCTCGGGGTGAACCCTAAAAGACTATGCACTAACTTTGAATAACTCGTCTTTAGCCTGGTTAACGTGGAACTGAGGGAAGAAGACCTGCACTCCCACAAACATTCATCTCACGAGGAGCTGGAGTTGATGCCCATTGATATACCTGACATCAGTCCCAAACCTAAGCTCAGCGGGACGCACAGAAAGTCTGAAGCCGTCACAATCGGGTAAACCTTTGGCTGTCCAGTTATTTTTGTATTTTAAATAACTTTTGAAAAACATTAGAATGGTATGGCTCTTGTTGATCGTTGGATACGGTTTTATTGGTTGTTAAATAGTAAGTAGTATATAGTAAGTCACAGTTGGTTGTTAAATAGTAAGTAGTAAATAGTAAGTCATAGTTGGTTGTTAAATAGTAAGTAGTACATAGTAAGTCACAGTTGGCTGTTAAATAGTAAGTAGTAAATAGTAAGTCACAGTTGGTTGTTAAATAGTAAGTAGTAAATAGTAAGTCACAGTTGGTTGTTAAATAGTAAGTAGTACATAGTAAGTCACAGTTGGCTGTGACCTAATGGAGGACTGGACCTACAACACAATGACCTATAAGTTTTGTTTGTACGTCCATTACGCCCTAGCTCAGGACCATCATTACGACACCCCCAAGCGCTTACCCAACGACCAGGGTTAGACCTTTGGTGGTAACTTCATTAGAAAGAAAGTTAGATAGTTAGAAGACAGAAGCTTCCCTTCATAAGTTCCGACACAGAGAGAATTTCAAGCATTATTTGGTCATTGCAAAGAAGCTGTTGACTGCTGGCCCGTCTTCTGATTTGCTTCAACGTGGATGTTTGGCCGCAATGAAGGCATCGCAACAAAAAGAAACTGACGCGAAATGTTTGCTCGTTGAGCAAGGAATAAACACACTCATCAAATCTCATCAACCTCGCCCATGTCATTATTATTTTTTAATTGTATTTTAAGCAGACGTTATCATCTCAATATACACTCCTTTGACAAAATGCTGTTTACATTTTTTACTTATGTAACATGTATTTATGTCGTTTTGACACAAAGGGGTACGTGGGCAAGTTTTGACTATATAAAAGGAGCCCCGGGTCAAATTAGTTTGAGAACCTTTGTCCTAGTCCAAACTCCAAATATACAGCAGGACGACGAGTGATGATCGCGGGCAGAATTCCAACTTGTGACCATCGAGACGACAGTCTAGAGTACATAGCACACGGCCAGGTGCATTCCTTCCAAGTTTATCGGATAGAATCTTCATAGATACAAATAGTTTAAAGGCTAGAAAATAATCTTCGCATATCATTTAAAAATCAAATTTCTCCATTAAATCTTCCAGTGCATTATTCTGTCAAGGTTTATATTTATCCATTAATATCTTCCAGTGCACCATTCCGTAGAGATTTACATTTCTGGCACCATCGAGCGGAAAACAATTTGAGTAAATCCTTGTCTATGCCAGAGGCTCGTCAACAGCTGGATTCAAACAAACGGACCTACAGAATACGTAGTGAGCCAACGATTTCCATAAAGGTAAAGTCATTGAAAATTATGTGCTTAGCCAGTTGCAAACCAATGATTCGTGGGACATAACTGTTTAAGTTTGGCATGTTACAACATAAACATACGGCATATTAAATTTGTTTCGTATGTTATTTTTTACAAAGCTTATATCAACTCTCTCTGTCTGTTTGTCTGGTTATAAGTTTGTACATTTTATTTCTCCGACATCCAATCTCGAATCAAGCTGAAATTTTGCACAATTAACGCTTTTACCAGACAACACAAGAACAAAATTATTTTGTTTGGTATCTCAAACAAAGGAAAGAAGTAATACTTCACTGAAGTGGTGATATACGCTGAATTAGTCCCCATTATAGGTAACCACTCTAAATTGAAAGAAACAATACATAACTATACAATCTTCTCTAGTCATAAGCACCTCACTAGCAGAGTGGTTAGTACGTCGGCCAGAGAATGCAGTTTTTTTTTGTTTTTGTTTTTTTATAAATGTTTTTAAAAACAAATCACGGTACAATGAAACCAGATATCCATTTTATTTCTCCCCCCCCCCTTTTCCCCATTTTCCTAACTGGTCCAGGTAAGTGATAGGATCATAGAGTATTGAGAAAGCTAAAAGCATTAAATCGCGCTAAAGAAAAACAATCGCAAAACTATTTCTAATCACACAGATTTATTGTTGTTAGTCAAGATCTATTACAAATTTAATTACTTGACTGATCCAAATGAACTGATACAATTACACTTCATATAAGCTTTTTAAAAAGTATTTTTATGATTTTCTTATCAATATATGTACATATTGGGTCTAAATAGCGAATAAAGAATCGCATTTGAAAGAATTGCATTTGGCAAATTAAACCGCTGCGGTTTCGATCGTCAGAGCTTATTAGTTGTCCTAGGCACACAGAAAATAATTAATTGTTTCCAGTTTCTATTTTTTCGTGATATCTCATCACATGAATAAATTAGGAATATAAAAGGCCTATATATTACAAGAGATAGAATGATAAATGATAGACCAATATCAGTTTAATAAGGAACTTCTTTAAAAAAAAATTATTACTTATTATTAAAATCAATGCCTACTTTATGTTCAAATTCTCTAGTAAACTAAACCTTCACATTTTAGTTGCCATTGAAAACTAGAGCGAGGAAACTGAACAGTATATGGAGGAATCCTAATCATTAAGACATTAACTTTGATAACCAGTCAAACTCTAGGGGCGAAATTTCTGCTTAAAATAAACTATTCCATTAATTTAACTTTTGGGTTTGACAATGTTTTGACTAATTAAAGTCTGTTAGCTAATAAAGGGAGTAGAAAAAAAGATTTTGATAAATGTTTTGTTGATTTAAGCTGCTTAAGAAGAAATACTTGAATTAATTGAAGCTTCTTTAAAAAAAAAAAACTTCGCTGTTAGGTTCAGTATATCCAGAATATTCCGTAACCATGTTCCAAATATCCAGAACTTTGCTGTAATTTTGTCAGAACTTTTGCCAGAACTGTCTTCGATGTATCGTTACGTGTTACAATTGTACAGTATTGTCTGTGATTTATTGGACATTAAACTGTTACGTTATTTTGGAGCCCTGAGTTGTCAAGTTCTTTAAGTTTCTGATGTTGTGTGGAGCAGTTTGCTGAGAGCCTGGATAGTGAGAATCGTTACAATATGTATCTGTGTTTGATATATCCTTTGCTGTAATGATGATTTAGTGTGTTATGAAAGGTAAACAAAGTAATCTCTTGATTGTACTTTAGGGTGCAATAGAAGAGCCCGCAGCATCTCCGCTCTTGTTTCCTGTTTCAAAACGTAAGAGCGGGCCCTTGACAGCCTCATATTCTGACAGTCAGTCAAATAGATCAGCATCCTTGCATTCGAAGGTGAGTGTATGCAGCAGGGATTCTCGTAAATGGAGCATACATCTTCAAAGTGCTGAGGGTCATAGATCTTTGATGTTTTATAGGTCATAGATCTTAGGTGAGTATTTTTTCATAGATCTGCGATGTGCTGTGGGTCATAAATCTTTGATGTGTTGTGGGTCATAGATCTTCAATGTTTTGTAGGTCATAGATCTTCGGTGAGGTTTTTTTCATAGATTTTCGATGTAATGGGGGTCATAGATCTTCGGTGAGGTTTTTTTTCATAGATCTTCGATGTGCTGTGGGTCATAAATCTTTGATGTGCTGTGGGTCATAGATATCGTCGATGTGCTGTGAGTCATAGATCTTCGTCGGGACACATGTCTGGGTGACGGTCGTGTGGTAAGCGCTTCAAACGGTCGTCAAGATGGTTCCAAGTTTGAACCCCACTCGCTTCAATTCCTTGACGACCTGCAGACGGCTTGGATTATTTCTCAGACATCCCAAACTAAAAAACAAATATAAGATATAAGATATTTAAAACCTTATAAGAGGGGATGGCCGAGACATACATGACGCCGCGATTTAGAAGCAGATGCCAAGGAGATGGGCAAGACGTGGGGACAGTTGAAGAGACTCGCTCAGAACCGAGACGCCTGATGGAAGCTGGTTGGTGACTTATGCCCCTGACGGGATCACAGGCAGAGATAAGATGAATTATCGAACAAATATTTTTAAATACGATTTTAGCTACACCTCTGTTATATAGCAAACCTCTACTTCGTGAATATTCGACGGGGACACGACAATTCGTTCACTGACATTTTATTCACCGACAAATCGTTCACCTCTTTTCGTCCACGCGACAATTCGTTCACCAGACATTTTGTTCACCCGACATATCGCTCACCGACAACTAGAAAATATAATATTAACAATATGTTACTTATCCAGTGAACGATTTGTCTGTGAACATTTTGTCGGTGATGGAATTGTCAGTGAAAGAATTGTCTTGTGAACGGTTTGTCGTGAACCAACTGTTGGTGAACAAGTTGTCGGTGAACAAGTTGTCTGTGAGCAAGTTGTCGATGAGCGATATGTCAGGTGAACGAATAGTCGCGTGAACGAATTGTCGGGTGAACGAAATGTCTGGTGAACGATTGGTCGCGTGAACGCATAGTCGGTTGAACGAAATGTCTGGTGAACGAATTGTCGTGGAACCAAAATTACTTTGTGTTAAAAACGGAAGAATTTAGAAATGTGATTCTGCGGCGCACATAAATTATTGTATTTTAATGTATAACACTTCCTAGATTCTTTACACCCAAAAGAGAGCTATTTGTAGTTATCCACCATCAATGAAAACATTCTATCTCCTGCATATTTAAATTATAAGGCATCAAACTGCAGCGTGTAAAATCAATAGTAATAAAACGCATAATAACTCTTGGAGTCAAAATTTACAAGTCATGTCATGCCTTTGAGTCAGCACTAATCTTCCAAATCATGTTCTATTGCAGGACTTAAAATCAGAACAAGAGACCTCACAAATGAACTCTGAAAGCGGAGAGCATTTCCTGTTAAAAGAAGACGAGTGACGAAACTTAGATCTAGACTAGATCCAGGAGCATACCGGTACCTTAATACCGTGGGAAACAAACATCTTACCATTAGTTTTTACGACTATTGATGTAACTTAAACTATTATTATTACTAAAAAAATAAAATAATAACGAAGTATAACGAAGTATACAAGTCAGGTGGAATGTATAACGTTGTATTTTGAAGTCAATATTTGTAAACGTTATGGAGAAAGTGAAAACTGTGTCAGTGGTGAATGTGACTTTGTTTGGCCATTCCTATAAAGTTCATGATAAAAGCAAGTGTTGAGAGATCAAGTTGAAACATCAAAGTGAGTTGTGTTGCTTGATGTAACATTCCTGAGCGCAGTTTTTTTATTTAGTACAGAAGCACTGTTACCTAACTTGGAAGTTTGACCTGACGAAAGAAAAGGACGCAATAGTGAGGGATAGAGAACTTTGTTGTCTAGCACATATATTAGATGCTCTTGTGTTTGCACTGGGCATTCACTTGGTTTGTTATTCCACTCCTATTTAATGTCAAGGTTCTATCAATGTAGGTTCTCACCTAGGAAGATGTTCATCTTTCACTGATCAGAAAGAATTCAATACGACGTTTTCCTTTCCGATATTCAACTGTGACTTTGAAACTTTATACAGGACATTTGTTGTCATTTCCTTTGATGATCTTGAGCTACTTAGTCGGTGTATACGTCATGGAAGTGTTAGCGCCGACGTAGTCACCAGGTTGCTACTCAGACTTTCTGTTCAGTCAAATTGGAGGAACGTGTTGAGTCGCTGATCTTTTTCGTTTTATTCCATGCTTAATATTTACTGTCGCAGTACCAGCTGTATCCCTTTTCCTTTCCAGATGTCTTTTTCGTAAGCCTCTCGCTGCCAGCTGTTCTACTCTTTCTGTCAATGCAAGCTGGTGTCTTTAAAGCGTTTACTGATAGGAGGAGCTCCTCTGTTACGGCGCCCAAAAATATATTACATTTAGCATACGTTCGTCCCACATTCAGAATGTGTCTTGCCCAGCGTAGCTGTCGATCAGTAAGCAGTGCTTTTACACTATCCACACCGGCATTAGTCAGATGCCATGATGGAGCGCAGGTACTTTCAGTGAAGAAAATTCGTAGTCTCAAAGATCCAAAGTAAATGGCTTGTGTATTAACACAGCTTTGTCTACATGGCAACGACTCCTCGTAGCAGTCCTACTAATACGTTTCTAAAGACGAGGGGTACGACATGACCTAAATTATGCAGATGTGCTAAAAACCCAAAATATCAACAAAAAAATCAAAGACGTTACCAATGTACATTCATATTAGCATATAGGTCAGTGAATCAAGGATTTGGTTCTTCGTAAACTTGCTGATAACATGGAGGTCGAAGTGACAGACTTTACTTTCGGTCGTGTTTCCACCACTGTGGCCACATTAAACCAGATCAAGTCATGTGACTATGGAATACCATTGCGAATGCAATTAGTTAGCTTTATACGCAAATGACAATCTACACAATATCGGTCAAGATAGAAAATTTAGCCGTGCTCAAGGCTAGGGAGGATATATACCCAATCTAATAACATAACGTGACAGCAATTATTAGTATTTATTAACTAAGTTGACCAAGTAATTAAACAAGTAACTAATCTAGCACCCAAGTAATTAGCCTAATAGTCGACCATGTAATTGCCCAATTATTGGACAAAGACTATCTTATTGTCCTAGTCTTACTTAGACTTAGATCCTCCTGCGCCATTCGGCGCATTGAGCGGCAAGCTGTCTCCACAAAAGATCTGTCACTGGCAATATCTGAAGCCTCTTCCCACCTGGTGTCCATTGCTCTGAGGTCCTCTATGAAAGTGTGGCGCCAAGTTATACGAGGACATCGCTGTTTGCGCTTTCCTCATATTGGCCTCTATGTCATCGCAACTCTTGTTATGCGTGGTTCATTTTGTCGGAGAACCATGTCCCGCAAACCTCTTGCGACGTTGTCACAGCCTCATTAAGTGGTCAAGTCCCAGTTTAGAATAGGATTTCCTTGTTTGAGACCCGATCTCTATAACTGACTCCTAAAATCCGTCGTAGACATTTTTATTGAGCCAAATTAGTCTTTTTTCAATTTTGGCCGATGACTTCCATGTCTCGGATACATACCGGTACGTTGCTGATGGGATGACGAGTGTATCAAGTAAATGTATTTTTGTCTCAAGTAGAAATACAAGAATCAAGAATTGAATGGAACAAAAACTGCAATTTCAGAAAAAAGTGGCCAAAAAACAAATGTTGAAATATTTGCTGATGCAGATTAATATGAATAGATGCCTCACTATCCTATTCAACCAGTAGCAGAAGGTGGCCGGATGACCTATGCTACCAGTTGCAGAATGGCAGAAGGGGACCGAATGACCTATTCAACCAATGGCAGAAGTGGACGGGATGACCTATTCAACCAGTGGCAGAAGGGGACCGGGTGACCTATTCAACCAGTGGCAGAAGGGGACCGGATGACCTATGCTACCAGTGGCAGAAGGGGACCGGATGATCTATTCAACCAGTGGCAGAAGGGGACCGGATGACCTATTCAACCAGTAGCAGAAGGGGACCGGATGACCTATTCAAACAGTTGCAGAAGGGGACCGGGTGACCTATGCTACCAGTGACAGAAGGGGACCGGATGACCTATGCTACCAGTGGCAGAAGGGGACCGGATGACCTTTGCTACCAGTGGGAGAAGGAAAGGCTAATATCGAGGCCTCAGCATCCCATGCTACCAGTGAGAGAAGGAAAGGCTAATATCGAGGCCTCAGAATCCCATGCTACCAGTGGGAGAAGGAAAGGCTAATATCGAGGCCTCAGAATCCCATGCTACCAGTGGGAGAAGGAAAGGCTAATATCGAGGCCTCAGAATCCCATGCTACCAGTGGGAGAAGGAAAGGCTAATATCGATGCCTCAGCATCCTATGCTACCAGTGGGAGAAGGAAAGGCTAATATCGAGGCCTCAGAATCCCATGCTACCAGTGGGAGAAGGAAAGGCTAATATCGAGGCCTCAGAATCCCATGCTACCAGTGGGAGAAGGAAAGGCTAATATCGAGGCCTCAGAATCCCACGCTAACGTTGGAATAAATAAAAAAAAAGGAGGGGGGGGGGAATAGATGAGCCAAGTGTTCTGGTGAGAACTCTCTCTTTCCCTCAGTTTTATAGACGGACTTGCTTACATCTTCACGAATTAACTCAGATATAAGACTTTCCGGAGAAGGACTAGAGTGACTTTTTACAATACGGTACCTCTATTTAATTAGAAAAGGGTGGGTGGATCCTGGGTGGATATGGATGTCAAAAACGGCTATAAGGATTTTCTTATAAATTTTATACTTGATGTATATTGTTGGGGGGGGGGGGGAACCACTAGCTCGTTGGCCATAACAGGAAATCTCTATTTTGAATTTTATAATTATTCCTAGTATACAAATAAATAAATTTCCATTTGTTTTTAACTAGGTCTAGATCTAGATACAACATCGTTTATTAAAGGACTATCGCGTTCGGGAATAAGAGCCGTTTTTGATATCCGTGTCCAGATGTTAAAGTTTTGAGCCCATGTTTTAGTTTCCTCGATGGTACCACTGAAATATACCATAGGTAGTGGAAACAAGAACATCATTACAAATACGTTTTTTATTAAAAAGACAAAATCTACTTTAGAGAACTAATAGAGCAATCGTTTTTCCCTTTCTAGCTTGAGTGTTAGATTAAAAAATAATGGGACATTTTTTACCTCGCCCCATTCCCCAAAGAAAGAATCCTACTACACATTATATCCAATAATAGGCTTTTAGATCTACACTTATAAAACGATGCGCAAAATTTTCATAAACATTAGTCCTTTCTTATCTTATCTTATATAATACAGACGTTACTTTAAAAAAGAAGATGATTACGTCCTACGCGTCATGCATTTAGTCATGCATATTAACCAATGACTTAAATTCTGCCATTTCAAAAGCAATGTTGGATTTAGATCTAGACCTAGTTCTCTAGCAAAAATGCAGTTTATTTATTTGCATACTTTGAAAAATTATAACGGTCAAACTAGGGTTTTCCCAGTGTAGCTAATGAGCTAGCATTCTTTTCACAGGAAAATCGTTAGAGCCGTTTTTGAGATCTTTGTGCAGTTTCCTCCACCCTCAACGAAGTTGTGACTTTAATAGAGGTATTGTAAAAAAGGAAGTTTAAATAAACTCTCAAGCACATGAAGTTGAACATTTTCTGAAGACAAAAACTATGTTCATCCACACACACTCTGGTCATGACAGACCGCGGCGTTCCAGTACCACCTCATCGTGGTCGCGCGTGAACACTCCGCTCTCTAGAGGTGTGGCCAAGGGTACTGGAAGCATATCCCGCGGACCTATCCCGGCACAAGGCATAGACCCGCCTGGTCCCGAGAATTAGATCGAATAGTCAGGTCCAGGGAACGGGCGAGGCGCAGAGCACAAAAAAGGGGACTCCTGAATGCCGCAGGGAGTTCAACGCATTATGCCGGAAGGCCAGCGAGGTGGCCCATCGTGTACGTGCGGACCACTGGAGGGATGCCTGTGCCGGGCTGGATCTTCGGGATACTTCCAAAGCCTGGCGTCTTCTTCGCAATCTTGAGGCCAAAGATTCGGTGCGTACAGCCACCAGATTATTGTCACCCAGTAGGGATCGAGTGGCAAAAGATCAAAAAATGGCCGACTTGCTTAATAAATATTTCGCTTCCATAAGCAAGTCCGAAAAGAAGACAGCCACGTCTATAGCCCTCAACAAGGAGCGTAAGAGACTCGAGAGGGAGCCGGATGGGTCGGAAGACCTGGACACGTGCAACGTGCCCTTCTGTCGTGCTGAGCCGGACAGAGCGATAGCTAAGTGCAAAAACAGAAAGGTTCCAGGGCCAGATAAGGTTACTCCTGAGATGGTAAAACACCTCGGGGGTATTGTGAAAGACAAACTCCTTGAGTTTGCAAATCGAACCTGGGTAGAATCCAGACTACCCAGGGCCTGGCGCTGTGCTAACATTGTTCCAATACTCAAAAAGGGCAAAGACGCGACTAACGTGGAGTCCTACAGACCCATATCCCTGACCTCCACTATCGCCAAGATAGTAGAACGGATGGTCAGCGAGCGACTCGTGTGGAGCTTTGAGAGTGCCGGTATCCTAGCGCCAGAGCAGGCTGGCTTTAGAGCAGGCTTGAGCCCGATCGACCAGGTCACGGTTTGCATGCAGGAGGTGGCCGATGGGTTCCAGAGGTCCGAGAGCACATATACAGTTTTTATAGACCTAAAACAGGCTTATGACCGGGTGTGGAAGCAAGGTCTCTATCTTAAGCTTAGAGCCATGGGCGTACGCGGGTGGACCTACAACTGGATATAACAGTTCCTAACGGAGAGGAAAACACGAACTCAGTTCCAGTACTCTCTAAGTGGGGAAAACACCGCAATAAGAGGGTTACCCCAGGGATCCTCTCATGTATCCTTTTCATCTTAATGGTTTGCCCAGCTCACTCCGGTGTCGCAAACTGCTATATGCTGATGATATTGTCCTCTGGTCAACCGGGAAGAAAGCTGACCAACTTCAGGCAGCATTACAAGCCGACCTCCATACCATCTCCTCGTATTGTTCAAAATGGCAGATACGAATCAACGTCGCCAAAACGACCTGGTGCCTGTTCAGCCTGGGAATCGACATTCTTGGGGCCCCATTCGAGCTCCAACTCGGTGGGCTGCGACTCCAACGTGAAAACACGCCAAAATATCTAGGAGTCACCCTAGACAGGAAGCTCTCAATGCACTTGCACATCCAGGATGTTGAACGAAAGGCCTCGGAGAAGTTAGGGTTACTCAGAAAGCTAGACAGTACCAAGTGGGGCGCCCGAGCTAACACGCTCCGCACACTGTACACAGGGGCTGTCAGATCCCAAATCGAGTACAGCCTGCCCGTGCAGGTGTACGCAAGCAAGACGGCCCTCGAATCACTCGACCGTGTACAGGCCCAGGCTCTCAGATTCATTTGCGGCACCTATAGAACGAGCCCAACTTCCGCTCCAGAAATCATGTCCAACGTGGCTCCTCTCAGCCTGAGGAGAGAGCCCGCCGTGCTAACGGCCCTGGAACGCTACAAAAGGGGCGAACCAGAGCTCCCGACCCACACATTAGTCACTCAGTGGAGATTAAAAAACAGGATAAAACGGACATCATTTATGCACTGCGCGTCAAATTTGAGTGCTCAAGCTGGCCTCTCCACTGACCGGGTCCCAATCCGACGGATAAGCACGTGCCCGCCCAGGAGGAGACAGCCCATCCCTCCCATAAATTTCACTATACACGGGTTGGAGGGGGCCACAAAACGACACACACACCCGGATTTTTTAAAGAAAAATGGCATTGGACACACTAAAGACCTACCCGGCCGATGCCATCTACTGTTACACAGACGGGTCGGTCATGAAGGACCCCGTAAGAGATGGGTATGGGGCCTATATCTGTTACCCAGACCACGAACCAGACAAGCTGTCAGGCACATGCGGCCTCGCCGCATGTAGCTTTGATGCAGAATTAACGGCGATAACCAATACACTCAATTACCTGCTCCAAAAACTGCGCGAAAAGATAACCGTTGCGACAACCGTTGTAAGTGTTACCGATTCCCAGTCCTGCCTCCAAGCCATGGCTGGCTTAGGGGGACAGTCCAAATAGGTGGAAGAGGCATTAGGCGCAGCAAATAACATCCGCCTATTTATTGGAGCTGTCATCTGTATGCAAAGGGTGGTGGAGGCTAAAAAGGTCGGAACAAACAACAATAGCGCAGTGGCGTACGGGACACTGCCCCATAGGTGCGTACTTCGCCCGGTTCCGGCCAAATTTTGATGCCCGCTACCGACACTGCGGGGAATCAGAAGAGACGGTGGCGCACGTCTTGCAAGAGTGTCCGCAGCTCCGCGAGCTGCGGGAAGACGTATCCAGTAGTTCATTATGTTTGTATGGAAGCTATGAGGCACTGCGCCAAACAGCAGAGTTCCTTACCAGGGCACTACGGGAGACCTAGGTCTCCCTGCCTTGTCACCAATGGGAGTTCATCTCTGGTCATGACAGACAGATAAGGAAAAAAAAAAAAACAACACAAATTAATTTTCTTTACACACACTATAATGTTAAGATTAGAAAATGTCCAAATAATCAAGTGATACACTTAATGAACAAAAGAGATTTAGAAAACAACAGCTTTGTTACACCACTAGACGCATGGGACATGTCTAGGCTGCTTTTATAAAATACACATATATACATATCTGTATCTAGAGAGAAAGAGAGAGAGAGAGAGAGAAACATTGGTTTGGTGAAGCATAAACAATTCAGTGGAATCAAATGAGGAAACAAACTGTTAAGAATGGTTCTAAAAAAACGATTCATCCTGCCTATACACATTTACATATCTACATGCACGGGTATAGATGTGGAGAAGAGAAACATTACCACAGAAATGCAGTTTAGATAATACAGTTTGGATGTAGTAGTTAGGTCAAAAAAAATGGGGGTGGGAGGTGGGTAGGTAATGGGGGCAAAAAAAGTGGGGGAAGGTTGTTGGCACTGACATCTCTCTGGAGCAACTTCTCTGGAGTTCTATACGAAGCTTTCAACGATGCGACCAAGTAAATTGCACATTGCCTCTAGAACTTGATATTTAGATGCCACTAAGGCTATTGTAAATGAAAACTATCTCAATTAACAGACAAGTCAGTGAATACAAAGTGGTTCACTACACTTGAAAGCACAATCCTATAATGCTACCATGATTACTGTCGATGGAACATACAGATATGGTGCTTACAAAGCTATTGCAGTTATACAGCATAAGCCATTGTTACTACCAGTGTTAATAAAACATATGTCTATTGAAATAGTCAGTTATGTCACACTTCAGTAATCTCCCTACACTTGACCTAGAGCATTTGAAAGCTAAGATAGTTTCATTAGTGTAGAAGCTCACCTAAAGCGACCAAGTTATTAATCAAGTAGTGAGCCAGCAACTGGCTATATGCTAACAAAGTACTTGACTAAGTAACAAAGTACTGCAGTAAGTAGTCACAAAGTACTTGACTAAGCAACAAAGTACTGCAGTAAATAGTCATAAAGTACTTTACTAAGCAACAAAGTACTGCAGTAAGTAGTCACAAAGTACTTGACTAAGTAACAAAGTACTGCAGTAAGTAGTCACAAAGTACTTGACTAACAAAATACTTTGCTGCGCCAGCATGACCCTGAAAGTGTAGGAGAAAAATTTTTTATTTGTAAGATAAGGGAAAAGTTTTAAAAAAGGTCAACACTATCGCAAATATTTGAATATTATCACTGATTATACCGAACAAAGAAGGGATATATATATATATATCTTATGTAAAACATTGCAAAGAAACTAGAAAATTGGATTAAGAACATTAAATGCAAGTGCACTGAGTTTTTTCGGAAGTGAAAAAAAGAACACCACACCACAAGTGGAACTGTATGAAGGCTTAAGCCAACAAAGTATTCCTGTTCACTTCTGTATAGACATCAAGATGTCAGTACAATGTTCCTTTAATCTCAAATTGTCATCAATGCACAGAGGGTAAACTTTGTAGTTTGTTATATCTGCATGCATATAACATACAGATTACAGATGATTGCAGCTTATATGTGATGCAATAAACTAATGGATATAGAAAGCACAGGATTTTTGATTTCTTAAAAACCGTTTATTGGGGAGGCAGCCTGTCAAAGGGATATAACTAGTACCTTCAATTTTTCAAAGCTAAAAAAAAATCTGTAAATGGGGTTGTGCTTGTTGAATTGCTTTAGGCTACAACTTATCTTTCTTAAGCACTTTAAGTTCAGTACAGGTAAGCATTTACTCTTTGAAGAACAAAATAATGAAAGAAACAAAGTTGGCCTATTTAATTTAAAAAAAACAACAACTTTTTTAAATTTAATAAAAAAAACAACAAAAAACTTTAAAATTACTGTATAAAAGTTGTAAACATCATTCAAAAGAATTGAGAACTGACAGTATTTTTACTTTCTCAATAGAACAAGAAAGCATACAGGCCTCCCTCCATAGACACTAATTGCACAAGTGTTTTTCAATGCAGAGTAGAACAAAGTCTGACATTCTTTTCAAGTGTGTAATAATAATGTAGAACACTGGTGGAATAAGGTTAAATGCAATACAAAACAGTGGGTGAAGATGTAAGAAAACATCAGTACAGTGAAGATGTAAGAAAACATCAGTACAGTGAAGATGTAAGAAAACATCAGTACAGTGAAGATGTAAGAAAACGTCAGTACAGTGAAGATGTAAGAAAACATCAGTACAGTGAAGATGTAATAAAACATCAGTACAGTGAAGATGTAAGAAAACGTCAGTACAGTGAAGATGTAATAAAACATCAGTACAGTGAAGATGTAATAAAACATCAGTACAGTGAAGATGTAATAAAACATCAGTACAGTGAAGATGTAATAAAACATCAGTACAGTGAAGATGTAATAAAACATCAGTACAGTGAAGATGTAATGAAACATCAGTACAGTGAAGATGTAATGAAACATCAGTACAGTGAAGATGTAATGTAACATCAGTACAGCGTGCAGTACTTGAAATGCACCATATCATATGAAATTGATAAATACATAGGCTTCTCAAAAATCCCATTTTCTTTATAGGAAATGCAAAATTGTTATTATATAAATCTCTTTAGCAACAAATCAATTTTTGATGTTTGTTACAAAATGTGAATGATGAAAAAAAATATATAAAAAGGAAAAAATATTCTATTTAGTTGTTTTAAACTTTGATTTAACAAAAATTGAAACATATGTAAAAAAAATATAATTGTAAAGCATAGAAGACATTATCAAGAAAATGAAAGAATCCAACTACATAGATACAATATAGGCAGTAATCCTAAAGTGTTCATTATATTAGGTAATGCAAACCTTCATATGCATTTACTTACATTAGCATTTGGAAAAAATAAAATTTTTACTATAGTACATTTTAGTATTTCTTAAACATTGTACTATAGAAAACAAAAAGAATTGATATGTTGTTTAAAAAAGCTTGTTATTTAATAATTTGTCAAATCAAATTATAATTCTGCAAATTCTTTTGTTCTAAGATTTTTTTGTAAAAAAAAAAAAAAAAAAAAAAAAAAAGTAATTTAATTTCATGACTATTATTGCAAAAAAAACATGGAATGTCTTCTTAATTGTGTAATATAACAGAAGGAGTTAAGTCTGATAGTTCATCACTTTCTAGAGATTCAAGCTCTGAGGCATGAGATTGTTGGGATACTTCAAATTGAATACATGTGTCTCCAACAAAATATTCAACTGTACAATTAACGCTGGTCTGAGAATGGTCTTGGTCTTGTCTGGGCACATCGCTAACAGAGTCACTGTCCTCTGACTCTGAGCTCTGGTTGTCTAGCGTAGAAAACAATTGGGACAAGTACCGCTTGCAGATCTCTGACAGCGGTTTCACTTTGTCCCCAGAGTTATGTGCACTTCCAACATCCTCTGTTTCTACAACCTGTTTGCAGTTTATTGCTTGTGATAAACAACAAGTGGAAGAAGAGCTTGCACCTGGATTGGTTAAATCCTTGCTCTCTTTGCAAATATCCAATGACTCAACTTTTACACTGGACGTAATATCTGTAATGACTTGACCACAATCTGATTCATAAGTCATTTCTTGTTTCACTTCATCCTCTCTGTTTGACCTCATAACTAGAACTTGTTTTGAATCACTCTGGTTTGTGAGACACTTAACTCCTAATGTAACAGGCAAGGCCTGGGCTTTTTCATTATCAACATTTAACAGCTGAGAATGAGGCACAGGACATGATGTTGGATGAGGTTCTGGTTTTACTTTAGCCTGGACACTGCTGATTGAGGGCAACAGGAGAAGTGTACTGTTAGTGTGTGTGTTAATGAATGCAGGACTGGACAAAGAGCTGGAAATATTGTTCTGTGTCATGGTAGTACTAGATGTTGATATTGAAGTATGGGACTGAAGGCTTGGAACTTTACCCACTGAGACAGGTACAACATGGAGTTTTAAGTCATTGAGAGTATCCTTTCCCACCCCACACATTACTAGGGCATGGCTTTTACCCAAACCAGCCCCTAAACTATTCCCTTGCCCATCTGGTTGTGTTTGGGCCTGGAAATTGTAAGAAGTGTTTAGTAAAACTGGCGTGTTAAGGCCTGCCACAGGAGACAGAGTCAATGTGTTTGCAGGCAGCGGTGATGTTATCAGAATTTTAGAGTTGGCATTTGGGCCCGAAGCTTCAGAATTGTTCAATGAAGAAAGTATAGAGTACACATTACCCTGAAATAATGCTCCTTGGCTGGTATTATTTGCAGCAACCAATGGCTGTCCATGTAGCTTTCTATCTGAATTTTCCTGTTCCTTAAGAACATCTTTCAGTGAGCTGGAATTTTCTAGTACCAAGGGAATTTCACTTGTTCTTGTTGTTTGCAAAGCTGCTGGTTTCAAATTTCTTTGAATAACAACATGCTTATCAGAGGTTGCTTTGACAGTGGTGTCAGGCGCAGTGGCAGATTCCTCTAGAAACTTTTGTTCAGCATCACCACACCTAGGCATAGCTAAATATTTGTTTTTTGTTGGCTGAGTCTGAATAGGGTCTTTAGTTTTTCCTTTCATTATGACTTTGGCCTCTGCATTGGGCTTGATGTTTGATCCACTGAATAATCCTTTTATTGTGGAGTTGATGCATGATCCACTAAATAATCCTTTAGCTTCAGACACCACTAATTTACCTTCGGAAGAGATTGGTGTTCCCACTGTTGCCTCCTTGAAGACAGTTTGTTTCCAGTTAGACTGTAAGTTCTCAACAGTTTTGATCTGTGTTCCCTGCTTTATAAATAAACGACGGATTGGGGTAGCTGGACCATGGGTTTCATTTCCAGGGTTATAAATTTGAGCATCACCCTCAGAAGAGACCTTTAAAGTCTCTGCTATTTCCACCTCAACTTCTTCTTGACTGGAATTGTCTGTTTGAGAGTGTCCAGACCTTCCATTTTTCTCAGCATTATCAAGTCTTGTGGCAGCCTCTAACAACAGTAGACAAGAAGACATTAGAGGCTCCGTAGATGCAGACGTCGTGACAAGTATTTCTGTAGGCTCAGCAGACTTGTCATTTTTGGATGAGTTACGCTTTGACCTTCTGCATAATATTTTGGGTGATCCACTTCTGAGTACAGAGACTGTGGAGGGTGTGGAGGGTAATGTGCTTGAGACAATATTCAAAGGCTTCTTCTTAGAGCCCTTTTTGGTTCCACTTGAGAAATCAAGCATGGACTCATCACTAGATACTTTTCTTTTTCTTGCTATGTTCGTCTTATCAAATTTATCAGATGGTAAACACTGCAGCTTTGTGTCAGGTATGTCTATGACTAGGCTAATATTGTCTACTAGATCAGTTTCTACTTTCTGGCCAATAACTTTCTTATCTTTTTTCTTATCATTGAGTACTTGTGCTTCATCCATCCCAGCGGAGCTCATGGCAGCTGAGGCCAGCTGATCTAGGTTTGAAATCAAAAGACTTTTATCTGACTCTGGGTCATCTGGAGCATTTAGGATTTCTTTCTGAAGCATGATGGATCCAACACCTTGCCGCAGAACAATAGTTTTCTCTGTTAAAGTTGAAAAAAAAAAAGAAATTTTAAAATATGTTTATTGTTTTACTTTGCTGTTCCAGTTTTAACTTAATTGTTTTTTTTTTGCCAGAGAATCCTTAGGAAATGATACATGCGAAAACTGTAACCATTTGAGGAGTTATAAATTGCTAGACTATATTTGGTATTACTATGAAATTGTGATTGTTAAATGCTTAAAACATATATTTTATATTGACTTTCTATTCTACAGAAATGATTTCAGGTTTTAGTTGTGAAGTAATAGAATACCTTCCATTTCCTGACTTCGCATGTTATGCAAGTAGGTCATACTTTTGACATGATATTTCTCCAACACGTGTTCCTGCATCAAGTTGAAACTTTGCACAGTCAGAGTTATTTTTAGTACAGTAAGTCATCCATTAACGAGGGGTCTGTTTAATAACAACTTGAAGTTACGACAGACTTTCAAGAATAACCATTAATTCTGTTTATTTGCGATATATAGGATCAAATTTCAAGTGATTTTTTTTATTTCAAAGGAAACTTGGAGCAGTGGCAGCACAGTGGTGTGTTGTGTATCATTGGCTGGGCTGAGACAGCTCATCTCGGAAATGTAATCTTTCTCATTTGTGGATTTAATTTCTATGAGCAACAATTTATATTTTTCTCAAAAAACAACAACAACAACAATGTTGTGTCAGCTATGTATCCTTTATTCTTTATATTTCACCTGGTAATCTTAAGGTCACCTCTGAGTCCACCATGCTCAAATGGGTAACTCACGTTAGTTGGGGGAAAAGTAAAGGCCGTTGGTCATTGTGATGGTTACATGACACCCTTGTTAACCATAGACCACAGAAATAGATGACCTTTACATCATCTTGGTCATAAGGTCTGATAGGGAAACTTTTTTTTTATTATATCCATGGGTTGCTAATAAAAGTGATTTATTTTTTTAGCTAATGTTTTTTGTATCTTTTCTGTTATGTGGCCAGCAACACGAGTGTTGGAAATTAAAATGGCCCTCCAGCCAAATAAGGTTTCACATCGCTGATTTATGTTATTAATAATTGAATTAAACATTATTAGATGTAACTAATTTTGCTATTACCTAATTTCATAACATAGAACCAAACCCGAACCTTCACTTTAGACCTGACTGAACTATACACATCATCGAGCTGAACCAAACCCCAAACTTAAAATCTGACCAAACTGAACCGAACCGGAACTTCAAAAGATGGGTTTGATTCTCATCTCTTTAATTATCTTGTTCATATATTTTTAAGACTGTTGCTGTCAGAACAAATAATAGTGAACAAATAGATGCTATCTTACTAGATTTTTCCAAGGCTTTTTGACAAAGTTCACCACCATAGTTTGCTTAAAAAATAAAAATATTTCGGCATTAATGGTCCACTGCATCAGTGGATTAAAGATTTTCTGATAGGGAGAGAACAAACTGTAATAATAAATGGCTCTAAATCAACACCAATGAAGGTAAACTCAGGTGTACCTCAAGGAACAGTCTTGGGTCCACTACTATTTTTAATTTACATAAATGATTTACCAAATTGCATTAGTTCAGGAACAAAAGTCAGATTATTTGCAGACGATTGCATAATATATAGAACAATAAAAACAATACAAGACACAAATATTTTACAAAGAGAATTAGATGAATTACAGAAATGGGAATCAAATTGGAGCATGTCTTTCCACCCAGAAAAATGTCAGTTGTTAAGAGTAACAAAAAAACTAAAACAAATTAATTCCACTTATCTTATTCATGACAAACCAGTAACACAGACTAAAAACGCAAAATACCTAGGTGTTATAATAAATGAAAAACTGTCATGGAATCCACATATTGATGAAACTATAAAAAAATCAAACAAAGCATTAGGGTTTATTAATAGAAATTTCTATAAATCAAATAAGAACATAAAACTAAAATGTTATTTAACCTTGGTTAGGCCAATAATAGAATATGCATCCACCGTTTGGGACCCCTCAACTCAAGAAAACATTAAGAAACTGGAACAAACACAAAATAGAGCAGTGAGATTCATAACAAACGAATATTCACATTTGACTAGAGTAACACCATTAGTAAAATCACTAAATTTAGGAAGCCTTCAGGACAGAAGACTCAAAAGTAAAGTAGCAATTATACATAAAACACTGAACCATAATCTTCAAATACAAAAACAAAATCTAATAAAATACTCTGAAAGACACAAAAATAAAGGCACATTCCTCGTCCCATATGCTAGGACAAATTTGTACAAATACTCCTTCTTCCCTAGTGCTATTAGAGCATGGAATGGGTTGCCTGAGCTAGCCAGAAAAACCAGTGACTTGGCAGAATTTAAGTCATTGGTTAATATGCATGACTAAATGCATGACGCGTAGGACGTAATCATCTTCTTTTTTGAAGTAACGTCTGTATTATATAAGATAAGATAAGAGCTGATAATAAGATCTAACCACATAATTTGCAAAAGGGAAATTACTTTAAATACAAAAGGAATAAGATGTACACTATCATTTCACCCTTGATACACAATGCTGATGTAAACTATATATTTTGCTTCAAAAATAAACCTTCAGTTAATACTGACTAAACAAGATAAAGGTAGTTTAAGCATAGACAGCCTAAAGTTTACTTACGGGTCTTATCAGGCCCAGCTGAGTAATCATGATCATGATGGAGGCCATATTCTTCTTCAGGTATTTCCATCTTGAGATTTAACTTTTGAACAATTACCTTGCATTAAAATATAGACAGTTAAATGTTAAAACTGCATGATAAAGAGCTGAACAGAAAACTATAATGTTCTTATTAGTCTAACTTAGCAATAATTTGAAATTCTAAGGGAAAAATTAATAGAAAATTATTTTTAGCTTATATTTTAAATTGTTAGAATTATTTATATTTAATTAAATAAAAATGCCTACAAATTTTAAGGCATTTGGTGAGATACTCTAGTTGATAAGTCAGATAGAAAAGCCACATTTTACAAAGTAATTATTACTAAGCCTGCAAATTCTTGCATGCATCAGCTTCTACTACAGCTGGTTATAAATGTTTATTAAAACCCTCAAAAACAAATAATAAACTCATTTTGTCATAGTACAGTCCTAAAACAAATGTGTGTGATTCTCTTATATCTTCATCCAGAATGTTTCCCCTTGCTTTACAAAAATGAAAGGAATAAAAGGTGCAACAGAGCAACACTAAAGGCTATGGAGAAATTCAGAAGGTTGGAACAATCTAATAAACTAGTGACAGAGAAATAGGAAAAAAAAAAGAACAAAAGAAGTCTGATCCAAATTACTATTGAACTACTCCCAAAACAGCATCTGCCCAAGAATAGAGAAAAAAATTACCAGATTTTCAAACATAGGTCCTGGAATTAATCTAAATTAATTTACAAATACATCATTAAAATACTTTAAATAAACAAGAGCCTAACAGAGGAATCAAATACACTGGAGCTTATAGTAGGTGTGCTAGAAACAGCTATCCATACATACACAGATGGATAAGACTTCAGAGCCACCAAATGCTGGTCTAGATGTCCTCCTAGTCTTTCCCAAAAATAAGCACCCCAACATAAGTGCACACTTATTTTTACAATCTTTTTAGGAGTGAAAATTATCTGCTTAACAAGTTATCATCATTATTTATTTTTAAAACCCTTTAGCACACGAGGCATCAACATAAAAGCACCATTTCATTCTGTCATATACTGGACTATCAGAAACTCTTTCCAATATAGCAATCAGCATCTCTCTCTCTACACTGTTGAAGCCATGTCTTAGTTAATTCTTCTGCCCGGATTGGAAGTATATGTTCAACTTTTATCTTCTTGAATTCTACTGCAGCGGGTATTCTTCTTGTAAGTTCTTCTCTTAAGTGCTTCTCTGAGATAGTGATTGGCTAAAAGAGTCATAATATTTGTAGCAAATTTTTGTTTTAGAAAGTTTCAAGCTTCATACCCATTGCAGTTGGATTTTTTCTAGCTTTCTGAAGCACACAGGACACTAATCACATTAATTTTAAGATCTTCAAGACTTTCTATCCCTTTTCTATATATGACTTCTTTGAAGCTGTCTAAATGCGATGCAGTACTATTCACTACCATTTAAATGACTAACCCTCTTTAAGGGCTTTAGATATATTTATCTGATCATCTGCCCAATCTCATTCAGAGAATAGCAGATAGTAGATGATATTGGCTGCTCATGCTTATAAAAAGTAATTTTAGAACTATGCAGTGGCTCTTAAAAAGCTACAGTCCTTGCTTTGGATGCTTCTGGGTGACAAAGAAAAAAATATTTACTTTATCTTCATGAGACCAGTCAGACTCTGACTCGGAGACACATTCTTCACTGGAGGCAGAATCCATTGGTCCAGTTTGTGGCTCATCACAAGCAATCTTTTCATAAGACTTTTCAGACTGCTCTTTGGCTTCTAGAAATGCAATGAAAAATGTTTTCAATAAATTTAAAGAACAAAATTTTTCTTAGTATCTAAATCATAATGACTTTTTAAAATGTTTTCAATTTATTTTTTAAATTATCAAAGAGCTTTTCTTTTTTTTAAAACAAAAAAAGCTAAACAAATATGAATAAAAATAACTTACTTCTAGATTTGGCTTTCTTTCTAAAAATACTCTGTTGGTCACTGCTGTGCAAGAATCTGTAAGTTCTGCAAGCATTGCGTCCTTTGCGCTCCAGAGCACTGGTCAGCTCAACAACATCATGAAGACTGTGTAAAGCACATCTAAAATTAGCTTTCCATCGCTTAGGTTCTGGTGGATCTCCTTCTCTATAGATACCTAAGAGACAAACCATCCTTTTTAGAAAATTGGAGCATCAAGTTACAAAGAGCTTAGCTATGAAAACAAATATGTACTTATAGCTATATACTTTAGGCTATTGTCTTGGGACATATTTACAGTGTTATTGTTGTTTATTTTGTGAATGTCAGTGTCCAAACAAACAGTGAACAAAAATTACAGACCTGTATGTCTAGCCCATCTTTCAAACACATCCCCATCTGTCTCAAGATTCCATCCTAACCGAGAGGCATGACGCCATGAGATTTGAAAAACTCCTTGGTGCCTATTGGTCCACTTTAATCCAAAGACATTTCCCAAGTCCAGTAGCTCCATCAGCCAAGGGCGCATTCTTTGTCTATCAATGGGACGTACCGGTCGGCGAAGCTTTCCAGTTTCAGCATTGTCAATCAAAGGAAACTTGTAGCCAATCTGTAAAGGAACAACCTTTTTACCAGAGGTTCCAGGTGTAGATATTGTAGAAACAGTTATCACTTCAATACTGTTGGCAGTATCTAAATCCTGACAAAAAAAAAAGGTACATGTACATATTAATCGGATTTGAAACTGACTTTCAAATAACAAAAAGATTTCATGACTCAAAGAAGTGATAAAACAAGCATTCAGGATAGAATAAGCTTAACAAAATTTTACACATGACCAATGTGTTCAAGGCAAATTAGCATCATCTATTTGTGATACCTTTCTGCCAATATTAAATTAAACTACGTATTAAAAATAAAAATAAATTGTAAACAAAACATAAGCATTCACTACAAATATAATTCAGCTTTATAAATGTGTGTGTACAAGAGGTGCTATAAATACAACCTAAAACATAATATATTTTTTTTTATTATTTTAATCTCAATAACCATTATCCATAGACTATATTGAGTCAAAAGTGCCTATTTATGAATGTAACTGTCACAGGTCTTCTTCTTGTTGTTGAAGGTGCTAATTTGTTGGTGGTGCTGAGAAGTGCTAAAATCGTAGACCTTTTCTTGAGATGTCAGATGTTGCAAGAAGTTACTGTGACGTGCCGGGAATCCTATACATGTATATCTCTAGATCTAAATGCTATCTTAGAGATTCAATAAATGAAGATCCTTTTAAAACATTTTTGACACTTGGCTTAACCAACAAAATCATTTTCTTCAACCAATCAAATAATTTCCTCTCAAGTGCCCTACATGGCATAAAAGAGATTGACAGATGTTGGCTTACATCATGGGAAATTCCTATAGTTGACACATGCTTTACAGGCATAGATATGTTAAATTATTTAATATTTTAAATTGATACATGACATAAAACCCCCCGTTCTCTTTTAGCATTTTGTATGATAATACAAAATTTGTACATTTTAAAGGCAACATAATAAACATAAAATGTCATAATTCTGAGACCTGATAAATAATTACGATATTGCATCAAAATCATTTGGGTAATAGTACTAAATGTGAAACAAATTGCAATATATATGTGAAGCAAAATTAAAATTATAATTGTATGTCATGTATCTGTAATAGCATTATAATAGAAAATTACATATTATATATGCAATAATATTAGACTGTACTATTGAATACAAGAAAAGATTATGTATTCAATGTCATTGTTTTTATGCTTATTAAATACAGATAATATAAAAAAATAATCCACTTACCATATTATGGATGCCCAACCATTTGACAAACAGGCAACCTGGAAAACATTTCAATATGTATGAATTTTTTTTTTAATAAACTAAATTGGCAACTTGTAATGCAGATTGTAAAATAGTGAAACCAGACTTACAGCTTCAATTAATTAAAATTCAATCTAATTATCATTTCAAACAATTATTTCTAAATATTCCATGTTCAGATAATTTAAATGCTATGTTGTATCTTCATATATGAGCATATTTTGTTTTTCAGCAATGAAATTTAGAACTATTATCAAAACCCTCAAAGCTTCTTGCATTCAAAAAAAGTAAAATTCCCTTTCAGACCTAGTGGTCTATAGGGCAGATGATGTAAAGGTCATCTGTTTCCGTGGCCTCAAAGCTTCATGCATTTTATTAGTTTAATTTTGACATCATCATGTAAAACTGTTCAAAGGTTTTCTTGAAGTTCAGTATTAATAAAATAATTAGCCTACTACAAGGGTTTAGATTGACTAATTGCTGGAGCTAAAATATTATCAAAGTCAAAGTAGATGCACATGTAGAAACAAAATATGTCAAGAAATTTTAAAAACAAAATACACCTCACATCAAAATTATGATAAAACATTGCATCTTTCTGTCTTATAGTCACTACTTTTAACTTGAACTAACTTTAATCAGCCATCAACTCATATTTATAACCCAATTGTCTTATTCCTGGTTACACTAGAATGAAGCAGCCAATCTGAACAATCACACACACTCCATCTAACTAATGTAATACTAAAGTTCTTTTTTTTTTTAAATAAAAAAATATTTATGGCCCAACAAAAAAAAAAATTTTCTAGTAAGATTTTGGTCTGCTCCTGAAAAAGTTTGCCCATCGTTATAGAAATTGTAGATCTCCATAAATATTAAATCTTTTCTAAATCTATCATACTTATGCTATAACTTAACTCTTTCAGTGCAACGTTACTCTCAGCGAGTAACTTCACTAGCGCTGGTGAGTGTGGTGTTACTTTCATCGAGTAACTTGGTATTGTATATATAATATTTTTTTATAAATGCTAAACTATTTATTTCTCTCTTTTTTATTTTCCCAATAGGAGAGTAATTGTTCTTTGTTTTAATAGCCAATTGAATGCAGGACCAACAAGTTTATCATATATTTCCTTTTTCTTTACACAGTTTAAAATTAATTCAAAATTATTATTTTATTTATGATTTATCTTATTTATTATACTTTACCCCTTAATTTTTCTATAAAATAAAATTTAATATGTTCTATTTTCTAATAAAATATTTAAAAAGTTACGTTACTTTTAGTAACTATACCCCCTTTGAAAATATTTGTTCATCCCCCCAAAAAAAACTCAATTTTTTAAATCAAAATAATTCACACTGAAAGAGTTAATAATACCACTAAAAAAATGAACAAAATCTGCAAAGAATCTTACATTATTATATAAATACATTTGTTCCTGGACTAGTTATGTGTACTTGATATAACATGCATTATAAAGATATATATAGATATATATTAGGGGTGCACCGGATAGTACTTTTTGATATCCGGCCGGAGCCGGATATGACCGGATAGTAAAATTTGATATTCGGCCGGTGCCGGAGCCGGATACCTAAGTGTTTTGTAAATAGCTTGTATTGCTGAGCATTTTACGAAACTGTTAAATAACATACCTATATTTGTTGGTATTATTTTTTTCTTTTTATATACCTTATTGTTTTAAACTCTTTTGCTGATTGATTTATTAAAGATTAACAGTATTTATAAACATAAATTAATCTGTGTAGCATGAGCGTGTCTGTGTGTATGTACGAGGCCACCAACTATAAAGGCTGTGTGTTGGAGAGTCAATGTAAAATATGTTAGTATATATTTAACTAGTTACTAATGTAAATCTCTCATCTGGCTTGTATGGTGGTTGGATGTATGTGTTCAATCATTTCTGACCAACAACTGGTCATCAGACTTGTAATTTTAAGTCCAAAGACTGCTTCTGGTTCTGGCTTCAAGGGCTTAATACTGATAGCTGTTAGTTAATAGTTGGAATCTGAAGCGTAGTAGGTCATATATTTATTAATCCATTTGCGGCAAACGATATTTTATTAACAGCAGGAACATCTATTATACCTACTCATAGCCTGAGCTTTAAATGTTGCGAAGCATAGATTTAATTGTAGTCTGTAGGCCTATTATTGTTATCAATGTTTAGATTTACTGTTATATAGATCTAAGAGAATTAGGAAAACCAACTATAAAAGAAACAAAATCACCCACACCCTCCCTACCAAAAAAAACAAACAACATAAATAGACTTTGTGTTCGACTGATCGTAACAACCTGGTCAGATAGACGTAGTGAGATTACACATGTAGTCCTAGTGTACTGTGTATAGTTGATGGTGTTGACCTTCACGCGTTTTTTTTCCTTGGGCATACGCAATAGTGTTTAGTGTGCAGGCGAAAAAAGATAACACATTGGCATGATCAGTCAAGCATATAGATAAATTATCTCTGTACCTTAGTTACAGAGGTCAAGTGTTTCTTAACATTCCAGCATATTTTTCTTTGTTTGCTAGATCTAATTGTGGTGCTTTAGATCAATTTATTTTCTGCGATGTTAAATTTAACTGTAAGGTTTTCCTTTATATATTAAGTCAATAGAATTAAACAATGAAATTAGTTTTCTTTCTAAAGGTTTTAATACAAGGGGAAAAATATATACACACACACATGCACGTATTTGTTTTATTTTATTGTGCAACGAACGTGTGTTCAGCGCCCTAAATGACATTTCTCTCCAAGTAAACAAACTTAGTGTCACCATCTAGTGACCTCTAGAGACAGTCTCAATATGTCTTAACAATTTGCGTTAATCCATTCTGGCTTAAGAATGGTCAATGTCTATATTCTCTATCAATACATTGTCATGGATTAAACAAATAAGAAGTTGGGGGTGTTGAGTCTCTTGAGCCCTCCCTTTAAAGATACCCTTGGTCAGTGTCTGTTTGGCTTGTAGTCCTGACTCATACGTGAGACTTAACTCAAAGTAAACAAACTTATTACCCGTCCAATAGTATAAAAGGTGTGGTTTGTGGTCCAGACCCTTGATTGACAACCTATCTCATAATAAACTAACTCATACCAAATTAACCTTATAGAGATTTGGCTTGTAGTCCCGCCTCTAATAAAAATTCTAATCCAAGTAAACAAACTCAGTTCCCTCATAAGATGTGACCTCTAGGCAGTGTCGACACGTTGACATCTGGCTTAATGTGGTCAGCTGCCTATTTGTGAACTCAATGTTATGGACTAAACAAACAAAAGGAGGTGGGGGTAGCTCATCTCTACCTCTGGAGAAATACCCGCACATCTAGACAGATTATCAGCGTGACGTAGTTAAGGAATATGACATGTTTACTAGACCACTCAAGGTCAAGACAAGCTAGTGTGCCAGACATCGCTGCTACGTATGTAATACGAATTTATAATGTAAAGTCTAGTCCCCCCCCCCCAATAACAAACCTAGTTCCCTCGTGTGACCTCTAGAGAGTGCTTACGTCCATCGTATCTGACTTGGGGTCACCTGTCAATCAATGAACTCAATGCGATGGGCTAAACAAATAAAAGGGGGAGGGAGTTGTTCATCTAGAAATATACCTGGTTACCTTAGAGGTGTGGCTCTTGTAGTCCAGCCCCCCCCCCCCAATAAAGATTAACTACTAAGTAAACAAACTCAGTTCCCTCGAAAGGTGTGACCACTAGAGAGTGTCTATACGTTGACATTAAACCTACGTCCATCGTATTTAACTTGTGGTTACCTGCCTATAAAAAACTCAATGTGATGGACTAAACAAATAAAAGGGGGTGGGAGTTGTTCATCTCTACCTCTGGAGATATACCCGCACAGCTAGACAGATGTCTGGTCAGCATGACGTAGTCAAGGATTGTAACATTTTAACATGTTAACTAACTTACTCAAAGGTCAAGACAAATTGAAAAAAGTGCCAGCCATTGCATCTCTGTATGTAAAGCGCATTTATGATGTAAAGTTTCATCTCTATTTATATTAAGTTATTAACATGCCTTGTCTTTATAATAAACGATGTTTGGTGCATATTCATAATGGCTCTATTTTTAAGCACATTTTTTTGTTTTCATATAAACATTAATACATTCTATAACAGACAGTAATGGAACAAGGTCCACTTTATGCATATTAAATAGGTGTATTTTTACTATCCGGTTTACTATCCGGTAGTGATATCCGACCGGAGCTGGATAGCACCGGATAGTAAAAAATGCCGGATATTCGCCAGAAGCCGGAGCCGGAGGGACTATCCGGTGCACCCCTAATATATATATATATATATTTAAAAAAAGCTATCATGTTTTAATTTATAATGCCAGATCAATGATGATTATCATCATAATAAATAAATTAAATACTAAAATAGATTACTACATCAGTAGATAGATCTAAAAGAATACAGCTAGATAATGGATCTAGATCTACTCTGGAATCAAATAATCTAGATTGTCTACAGTAGTAAGTAGTATACACTCCAGACAAAATTATATCTACTCTATTGTAGATCATAGTTATTTTATAAACTCTACTAGATCTACTCGTCTAGATATAACAATAAAACAACTAGATCTAATCTAGATCTAGACTAGACAGATACTAGATGATTAAGTTAAGATCTAGGTGATAGTAGAATCTAGTCTTAGACTTATGAGAGTCTTGATCTATTAAAATTTCTTAATAAGAAACACAAGAGTCAAGAAAAACGAATCTAGTCTAGGGTCTAGATCTAGATTCTATAGTGTAATATAGTGACTAGTCGTATAGATCTAGATTCTAGATGATGATAGATGTCTACTAATGATAATCTATTCTAGACTAGAAATCCATTTATATATTATAAATTTAGATTTAAGAGTAAGATCCATTCTGAATTCAGATTTATAGATCTAATACTAAAGCTAAAGCAGATATAGACTAGAGATCTAGCTAGTAGTATAGTTAATAGTAGACTCTCTGTCTACTACTCTAGCTTCTGACACTGACCAAGTTTCTGTGACAAAACGAAAGTGAAACTAGGTTAAATCACCAAAGTTATTAATTTAGTTATTTTAAGTAAAGTTAACGCTTTTAATTATTCTGGATGACAATGTTTATCAAAATCCTTACCACTATGAGAAAAAAACACTAAATATATAAAGAATATTAGAAGATATCCGTCTTAAAAAAATAATAATTTTCAGCTTCTTGTTCATTACGGAAGTACCGATTACGCATTTCTATCAAGGGAACACAATCCAAAAATCACAAAGAGTTCTAGTATAAGTCTATGGTCTAGATATTTTCATCGCAAAGCTTCGTACAGGTGGCGCTGTATACATATTTTAATGTGATCGTTTTAATAGATCGAATCCAGAAGTAGTTTTTCTACAAATATATATATATATAGCTAGATCTGGTGACCGTCTTTCTCAATTCCTCTGTCTTTTGCAAATCTTTTATGTTGTTTTCCCATCGCTTTCTCTGCCACTTTTTTATTTTCCTGGTACTTTTCCCTGAATATATGTTGAATATGCCGGTAACACCCTTAAAACGGCCCGCATAATAACGCTACCTCACCCCAATACAATTTTTTTAGCCTTCAAATTCGATGTCCTTTTTCTTTTGTCTCTTTCATTCTACAAACCAATAAGATCCCTCAAAAACTAACTATAGAAAATGCGCAAACATCTATTTTTTGTATCAAGTATTGGATAGAAAAGAAAAATATACTTTTAAAAAAAAGTTTACAAAGACAGTTTGAGTGGAAACACAAACTCAAAATCGGCCCCCGAAGTAGTCCACCAATGTAGGTAAAAAGGCAGGTTTCAATATTTTCAGAAAGAATATCAGGATGAAATGCAAATGACAGAGAATTTAAGAATGGAGAAAAAGAAGGTTGACAGATCTTATGTGATCTTATGTGGTGCCCCAATGGTCGAGCAGATAAAGGGACATGGGCGCCCGCAGGGGGGTGTAAGTTGGGGCACTTGCTCCCCCCTGGATTCTGAGTTGCCTAATTCTAGCCAATTTTTGCACCATCAATTACGTGCATGTATGTGCCCCCCTTTGGATTCTGAGAAGTCAAAATGTAGCCAATGGTTAACACCTAAAAATCTATGTACGCTTGCAATTCTTTGCATTATAAAGGGAGTGAAATATTCTATGGCAAGTTAGTCGCGACGATTGTTTTCATTTAGACATAAGTTATTATTACATTTAGCTAAGGCCTAGAATATGATAAATTATTTTTTTTTGGGGGGGGGGGTGCATTGGAGGAGAAATCCTTGTCAGCTGTCTTTCAAAATGATAAATTTTAAAATTTCTCTGAACAAGAGTGAAGAATGCAGTAATCTTATGAAATGTATTTACCTCTTGCGGAGTTGCGGTCGGTGTTAGCGCTTGATGAAATTGCAGGTTCAACAAGTGCACCAGCTTACGATGGCAGAGGATATAAGAACTTTCTTCACCGTCGTCCGAGTCAAAACGGAGCATTGGCAGCAGCAAGAAACAACAAAAAAAAAATGTGACCATCATCATAATAAGTTAGTTGCATTATCCGGGTATTTTGTTGATGGAACAGCAGATATCTCAGGTCCTGTCTTTGGGCATTCGGTTTGTTGATGGCGATTGTATTCGAGAAGACTTCATTGTTTAGGTACCCGATGTTCAGAGAGACGCTCTGTCTGTGTCTAGTGTCGTTATCAAAGAATACATTATGGACTAACTACTTGGCCAAGGCTACGATGGCTGCACGTGAATGTAAACATTCAGAACTGGGTTCAGGCAAGGATTCGTGAAAAATATCCAAAAGCAGCATTTGTTCGTTGCGCTTCTCACAGACTTAACAATGTTATCAATAACCCAAATGACGTATCAGTTATGCGTAGTTTTGTTAGTGTCATCAAGAAGACTATTTCTTCAGTAACAGTCCCTAGCTTTGGTACTAAATTGACCTTTTTTGTGTGAGATACAATTCACTGAGAAATACGAATTCATTCGCGCTTTTAGTCACAACTTTAAGAAGATTTTTGAGTGTTTCGCAGATCTATAGCTAGGAGACTGAAGCGAGAGTCGGTGACTAGCACTACAGAAGTTGCGCTAGTTTCATGTTGGGTCATTCGGGCTCTAGTAGCCTCAAATGCCCGAGTTATCCCTGTTAATTCAGCGTCCATGGAGCATGCAGAGAGCCGATCTGGTTCTGTCCGGTCTGGGTAGACCTCATACCCAGATCTATCGGGGTCCCTCAATACCGACCCATCGTTATAGCAGAAAATGGCATCTGATGGGTAGGACTTTAGAGTAGCTGATGCCAATTTTTGAAGTATGGCAGGTGTTAATCGCCACTTGGTGGCTCCCTTCTGCCCTATGAGAGACAGGTTAATTTGTGTGACTGGCGATCTCCTCCACGGAGGGCAAGTACCAATCCTTCTAATGGGAATTCTATCCGTGGAGAGCCCAGCTGTTTTAGACTAATTGGCCGCAATGTGTAGGAACGAACGCATTTAAATGTATTTCCTCTCTCACCACTGGTTTACTGATATTGTGGTAAGTAGCTTAGAGTCGCCCCTTTTATAACGCTCATAAGCCGTGAGTACCGCCCTCTCCCTCCTTAAATTTAAGGGGGCCAGGTTAGTTAAGATTTCAGCAGCGTTTGTTGGGCTTGCCACAGATGAACCTTAGTGCTTGTGCCTGGTCGAGTGATTCGAGGGCTGTTTTACTAGCGCATACTTGAATTGTATAGCTGTACTCAATTTGCGATCTAACTGCCTCTAAGTACAGTGTGCGTAGCATGTCAGCTTTGGCACCCCACTTTGTGCTGGCCAGCTTTCTGAGTAACGATAACTTCTCAGAGGCTTTTCTTTCGACTTCCTGGACGTGCTGGAGCATTAACAGTTTTCTATCTAGGGTCACCCCTAGATATTTTGGCGTATTTTCACGTTGAAGTCGCAGCCCACCGAGTTGAAGCTCGAAGCTTCCTATGTCGTCCAGGACCTGAAATTAAGTGTTGGATTCTAAATTTGCAGTTATGAAAGTAAGGTCAGGTCTGGATTGGCTGCCATTACCAGTATGGAATAATGTTGGGGGAGTATGTTTATTTTGTAAGCAAAAGAGATTTGTGCTGTTGAGCAACTCATGTAATTTATGTCCTGAAATCGCCCGCGATGACATTTGAGAAGTGATATGTGTACTGTCGATGAAGTGATACTGGAACGCCGAGACTATGGTCTATCAGAATATGACCAAACATTAATTCTGTTTTGCCTTTCAAACCGAAGACACTGTATGGGGTTTCTTCAGTTGCTAGATTAGGAAAGTGAATTTTCGGTTTGCTTTTTTTGTTGTTGAGAATCATGTCTTTGAAAAAACAAAACAAAAGGGTTTTAATCTATTTCCTGATTGAATTCTGATTACTATAACTGATATGATACATATGTATTGTGATATGTGCGACTTAGTTGCCAATAAAGAATCGAGGGCTCGAGTTCAATCCCAACTCAAACTAAATGCATCTGGAAAACATTCTGCACACCCCCCCCCCTCAATCCTAATGTCTACAAAAAGTATTGGGCCATAGTCCAAAGTATGCTGAGCATTCTTTACAAATAGTCAATAGGCTACAAAAAAAAAGTCTGGAAAATTAATTGTGCATTCTTATAAGGTCGTTGCTGGTTAATTGTTTTTAGATTTAACAGGGATATCAATCTGTGCTATGAAATTAAGTTAAAATAGCAACAGAAAAAAAGGAATAAAATAATTAGGCTTACATAAATACATCAGATTTTTATGAATGACTTAATGCGTTTAGGCTCTAATGAAAAACCTATCAATACAAAATAATATTTAGCCCTTAAATCTTTGATTTGAAAGGCAAAACAGAATTAATGTTTACTCATATTCTAATAGGCCATAGTGGTTACACTTGTTGTAATCTTATTTGATATGTTTATCAGTAATGCCTAACCCTATTTGCCCTCTGGTGGCTAAATAAAGCGGCTAAATAAATTTGTGACACGTAGGTCTATGTTACGGCCATATCACATAAATGCAACTTAGTCGTTTTGTTATGCACTATGGAAAGATGTTTAGAGGATATAGCCCCCAGGCCGTAGGTTAAGCATCACTTGTAAATATCCATGATTTTTCAAAATGACCACAATTTTTTAAAATAGCAACTTTTTCTTACTTTGTGGATGTTTGTGTATTTTTAAACTTTATATGTCTTATATGTTATTTTAAAATAAAAAAAAATGAAAGCATATCAAAGCTATCTAGTACTTGTAATCCAAGTAAAATAATTACTATACAATTGAGTCATTGTCACACACAATTGCTTCTCAACAAAATTTAGGTAATATTTGGTTTGGATATTACTTGTGTTGGTGTGTATGTGGGCTGAAAATGGCTGCCTGGTCGTGCGGTTTGCACGCTGGACTGTCGTTCAGATTTATCGATGGTCCCGGGTTCAAACCCTGCCCGCTTCCATCCCCCGTCGTCCTGCGGGAGGTTTGGACTAGGAAGTAATTATCTTCAACTCTGAAGGAACATCCGAAACATGTAAAACAAACAAACAAACAAAGTTGACTGTTTCACTTTGTAAGCATTCTCTGTGCCATTAGTACAGGGACACAGTTTGTTGAATGTGTGCTTGTCACTGTGATCAATATTAGGAGTGGCCAAAAATACAATTAACTATTGTCTTCCTGAAAGAAAATGTATAATTTAATACTTTCTTTTATAACTAATTCCAAACTTTTATCCTATAGAACAAAATTACTAGCTGGGAAAGTTTTAGTAATGTAAATACATAAAAAAAAAAAAAAAACAATGTCCACATCTCAAAATTCTATGACAAAAAAAAAACAACAACTTTAAAGACTGCATAATTCTTAAATTTAAGTTATTAACATCAGAACCAGTGTGAGTAATGTATTCTTTTATTCAATGGTCAACAACATTTAGATAAAAGATAGAGGAAATCTGGAGCAAGTTCAAACTGTAGATGAGACTCAACAATGACCTCATGACTTCTGTTTATAAAGCTAACTTACAGAAGGGTGCACCACGAAACACAGTGTCAAAAACAGAGAAAACAAACTGAGACAATATGAAAATTTAGGCAAAACATCAAGCAATGGACTAAAGACAGTAAACAATGGAGAATGAAGATAGCAACAAAAGAGCAAGACAGGTTAAAAAAAGTCTGAGAAATTGAATAACAAACAATTTCTTTTGTTAAAATATTTTAGATACGGAGATTTATTTACAAAATACAAATAAACATTTAACATTTTTAAAAATTTACAAATATGAGAAGAATCTGTGGACTTCATTTTTTATTTGATTAGGTTTTTTTATTATTATTAATTTATGTATTTTTTATTGCTTTGGCACAACATAATAATTAATACTGAATTCATGTTTATTTTTTCAAAGTATAAAGAAAATAAATGTTCTTTGCCTTATGGTTTAGGTGGCAAATACTTCTCAGCTTCACTGTTACTATAACTATCAATTGTGGACTTAATCCATGGTAAAAAGACTTTCACATTTGCATACACACCAGGAGCTCCTGGCTGAGCGCAGCCAGCACCCCAAGAGGTAATCCCAAACACAGTGTAGGCATCTAGAGTCAGAAAATAAAATAAGACATTTAGTTAATTGAAACATTGTAGTGTAACTAGTATAACACTATTTCCTTTCAGCCCTATGTTGCACTCTTTATGTATATAGTCATCTGGTTAAATAGTGCAGAAATTTCCAATGATTTCATGCATGTGTGATATTAACAGAAACCTGGCACAAAAAAGAAAGATAGTTGCCATTTGAAAATGTAAATTACAATTTTTAAGGTACATTCAGTTCTAAAATTAAAATACACTAGTGGTTTAATTTGTTTTCATGTCTGTGACCACCATTGGACAACAGCTTAGTCTGCATAGAATCTGGAAAAATATGCAGGTTGCATACGCATGTGAAGCACTGCACTCATCCTTAATCTTCAGAATTGAAGACATTCCCATTATTATTATTATGTCTGTGATCAAAGTAGATCAATTGTCAAGCTAAACAGAATATACATTGATATAACATGTTAATGTATTGCTCTTGACACAAAACATTTAGCAACAATGTCAAGGTAAAAACAATAATAAGTAGACACTAGATATAGTACTTTAATCTAATAATAATGATGTATTATTTTTTTAAGGCCTTTTTTTAAAACATTCAGATAGATATATAACATTCTTGTTTCATGTGTTTTAGATACACAAGTCAATATCTCATTTTCAATCTTCTTTGCATTGAAGTAGTCTAGCAGTACCAGGAAAAAAAGAGAAGGCTAAAAAATGTCAAAGAATGTGCAGACCATTAGCTGGATGAGATAATAAGGATGGCATAAAAATTAATAGTTGAAACAAGTAGATTTCTTACAATCCAGCAAAATTCAGGATCTAACAATTTAACATAATGGATTTATATTTCAATAAAATGTTTTAAATATATTTTATTTTTAATGACTTTTTATCAAAAGGAGATGACTGCAGACATCCAGAATTCAATGAATCTATAGCAAGACAAAAGGAAGAGTTCTTTAAACTAATTAGATGTTGAATGGATCAAGGATAGCTGTAAAAGAACTTACTTTGGATATTACAAACTAAAGGTCCTCCACTGTCACCATCACAAGTATCAATACCACCCTCCCTGTAGCCAGCACATATCATTCTGTCAGTATATGATCTTTCTGTGTAGTGGTTATTGTAAAGCTTGTAGCATTCTTTCTGATCAATGATGGGCACTTTAGCAGATTTTAGAATGTCAGGATAAATCTTGGCTAGAATATACAAGCAAAATAAAAAAAATATTTAAAAAAAAAACCATTTAAAAAAGCTTATCTAAGGGAAAGAACTCTGAACTTACAACTGCATCTCAATAATTTTGAAGCTATTTCCCTTATTCAATATCAATCAAAAAAATTATATACCAATAATTAATTAACTAATTAATTAATTTTTTAAATTTATTTATGCTTTCTTAGGTATAATATATAATTGTTTAGAGTTTCAACTTTACCCGAGAATGGGTGTGGAAAAAATAAGTCCAATTATCTAAGGGGACCAAACCCTAAATATTTAGCCATATCTGTGAATACTGAAGGATTAATTTCCCTGGCTGGTATCAAACGAAATAATGAATTAACAGTAATTATTGGATAATTGTTGTTATGATTCATCAATCATGTCTTGTCTATGCCAATGAATAATTGTGCAAAGTTTCAACTTGATTCAAGACTGGGTGTGGAAGAAATAGTGTGTACAAACTTTTGTAACAAGCAAAATATAAAAATCTTTTTTTTTTTAAACAAAGCTTATCAAAAGGGGAAGAACTCCACCCTTAAAACTATATCAATAGTGTACATGTTATTTCCCTTATTTAATATCAAACAAAATAGTTTATTACCAATAATTAACTGATTAAATTTTTTTTTATTAATTCCTATTTTGTTAGATGCAATAAATTATTATTTTAAGAATCAACTTGGTAGGAGAATGTGTGAGGGAGAAGTAGCGTTAACAATTATTTAAGGGGACAAAACCCAACAAATTAATAATGTGTACACACTTTTTACCAGACAGACAGACAAACAGACAGAGTGAATTGATAGAAGCTTTGTAAAAATACAGTCTCGAACATTTCATTACAGTTTACAGTACTAGAATCTAAATAATTATTAGAATGCCAATATTGACTATTTATTTTTAAAATTTAAGCAAGTTACAAACTTATTAATAATATATGTAAGTAACTAAAACAGCCTATTGCACTTTACCAGTAAAGATATTTAGCATTTAAACATCTCTACCTGCATTTAGTGAATATGATTAATAAAACAGAAATTTCAAATATTACCTGTAAAATCATTCCCTATAAAATCACCCTTAAACTTTTATTGAAAAAAAATAGCATCCTCAAGAAAGATCAAAAGATTTTAAATAGATTTTTAAAAATCCTCTCAATGTTGATTAGATTCTTATCTAATGTTATTCCTTATTAGAAAGTTGCAATAACAATATAGATATATATAGTATTATATTATTATATATAATAATATAATCAGTGAGGCTCACCAAATCTTGACAATAAAATATCCTTCATTTACAAAATGGCAAGAAAAGCTCTTGGCATTATTACTAGTAAAAAGTATACCTATTACCAATCTCAAGTTTTACTTATAACTTTATGGTCATTTTTCTTTGAGAATCTCATGAAATTTATTTCTGTTAAATGCTAGAGCAGAATGATAACAAGAAAAATACTAGAACACATAATATGTAGCAACATCATAAACCACTTAGACAAACATAATGTCCTCACCCCATACCAACATGGCTTTAGGAAATATAGATCATGTGAAACACAACTAATAGGACTAATTGATGATTTCTCAAAAGGTTTAGATAATAGTGAACAAATAGATGCTATCTTACTAGATTTTTCCAAGGCTTTTGACAAAGTTCACCACCATAGTTTGCTTAAAAAATTAAAATATTTCGGCATTAACGGTCCACTGCATCAGTGGATTAAAGATTTTCTGATAGGGAGAGAACAAACCGTAATAATAAATGGCTCTAAATCAACACCAATAACAGTAAACTCAGGTGTACCTCAAGGAACAGTCTTGGGTCCACTACTATTTTTAATTTACATAAATGATTTACCAAATTGCATTAGTTCAGAAACAAAAGTCAGATTATTTGCAGACGATTGCATAATATATAGAACAATAAAAACAAAACAAGACACAGATATTTTACAAAGAGAATTAGATGAATTACAGAAATGGGAATCAAATTGGAGCATGTCTTTCCACCCAGAAAAATGTCAGTTGTTAAGAGTAACAAAAAAACTAAAACAAATTAATTCCACTTATCTTATTCATGGCAAACCAGTAACACAGACTAAAACTCAAAATACCTAGGTGTTATAATAAATGAAAAACTGTCATGGAATCCACATATTGATGAAACTATAAAAAAATCCAACAAAGCATTAGGGTTTATTAAAAGAAATTTCTATAAATCAAATAAGAACATAAAACTAAAATGTTATTTAACCTTGGTTAGGCCAATAATAGAATATGCATCCACTGTGTGGGACCCCTCAACTCAAGAAAACATTAAGAAACTGGAACAAACACAAAATAGAGCAGTGAGATTCATAACAAACGAATATTCACATTTGACTAGAGTAACACCATTAGTAAAATCACTAAATTTAGGAAGCCTTCAGGACAGAAGACTCAAAAGTAAAGTAGCAATTATACATAAAACACTGAACCATAATCTTCAAATACAAAAACAAAATTTAATAAAATACTCTGAAAGACACAAAAATAAAGGCACATTCCTCGTCCCATATGCTAGGACAAATTTGTACAAATACTCCTTCTTCCCTAGTGCTATTAGAGCATGGAATGGGTTGCCTGAGCTAGCCAGAAAAACCAGTGACTTGGCAGAATTTAAGTCATTGGTTAATATGCATGACTAAATGCATGACGCGTAGGACGTAATCATCTTCTTTTTTGAAGTAACGTCTGTATTATATAAGATAAGATAAGAAGATAAGATAAGATAGAAGCACTATAATCATGATAAAAATCATCTACAAATTTTAATATATTAGCTTGAGATGGGTTTTTTTTTTCCAGGAGAAGCATGAAGCTAATTTGAAACAAGAAGCAATACTATCAGAAAATAATCATAAACTTTTGATAACTAGTCTAATTCTTTTTGGAAGAAATGCCTGTTATTAAGAAATATGATAATTAGAAAAGTTTTCAAGAGTAAAAATGTCTGACAAGAAAAAAATATTCCCTTAAAAAGACTCTTTTTTGATATAGGCTATGAAGCTTTGTTTTTCAAATTCCCAAAAGTCATATCAAATACCTTGAAATGCTCTTCCCCATCCAGATATCATACAATTCTCATTTTTGTCATAGCGAGTGTCAACATCTGGAAGGCATGCTGGCTGGACATAGTCATTGAACTGAATGCCTTGTCCATTAACAGGTTTGATTTTAATTAAAGCTATGTCATAATCCTTGATGCCTTCTGGAATTATATAGATTTTGTTTTTATTTTAAGAAAGGAAGTACAAAGCGAATAAAAAAGTAGAAGTGTAGAATTTGTTTTTTATGTTTAAATATTAAATGTACTATATATTAAATGTACTTTTAATAATAATATGGTTATATCCCCCCCCCCAAAAAAAAAATCCAACTAGAATTAATAGTATCTTTTCATTATCAAGATTGACAGCGACTATTATGACATGCCTACTTAAGACTGACCTATATATTGTCCATGAATTAAAAGTTGTTCTACACTAAAGACTTGTTCTCCTTGGTCTTTTTCTTTTTTATTATGATCTCCAACAGTTACCTGGAAAGATGATTTACGTTCTTTTCTGAAACAATTAAAACAAAATCTTTTATCTTGAAGATTGCTGATTGATTGACATAATTAATTAAATTTCATAACACATTTTTTTTTACCCTAATGTTTTCATCTACATAAAAAAGTAAGTGACTAAGAACCTTTTGATTACCAAAATATAGTCTCTATGAGCAATATTCGTAAAGAAGAAAATGGAAAGCTTTAAAGTATAAGAAAAAAAAATTGTTTTATTTTGATTTAAAAAAATCTTGCAATCTGATCAATTGCCTTGCAGCTATGCCCAAGCATAAGAAAGGCTTTGGGAGTCAAACATGAGAAAAAATCAGGAGCCAGTGACCCTTAGGCAGCTTACAGCACACAGTGCTACATCCTAGTAGAACTACTGTAATGCCACCAATAAACAAACTCTATTGCTATTTTTGGAAACATCAGCTGCATTGTGACAACATTCCAATCAAAGCTATTGCTCCAGCTTTCTTATTATTTCTGTTAAATGAAACATAGTTTTTCTGACTGAAGGAAGCTAACTAATCTGATCAAGTTTTTAATTCAATTAATTCATAATATGAAAATAAAAGACAAAGTTATCTAAAACTTACGCAAAGCAATGAGCTGCACTCAGCAACCAGTGCTCACTGATGATGACAGCACCACAGTGATGGGAAACAAATCTAGAACTGTACACCTTATCCACCCTAACCTGCCAAGGGTAAGCTCCATGTTGAGCATAGGAACCTCCAATGATTTTCTCATTTTGCTGCCTGCTCAAAGTTCTTGGTGCATTTAAATCATTGTCTATGCTCCTGCGCTCACGGTCAGCTAACAGATCCTTGTGATCCAATGGACGAAAACCACAATTTCCAACTTACAAAAGAAAAGAATTATCACTTTTAAGGATATTTTATAAATGTAGTACGTGTGTGTATTTAAACTGGTCTACATTTTTAAATACAAGTAGTTTTATTTTTACTTTATGTTTCATATCTTTGTTTATGTCTGACTATGTGCACAAAGTCTTAGCAAATACTGTATAACTTTATAATTGTAAATGTAGATCATGTAAAAGACTTCATATGAAAGTATAATAGGGCAAAATACCATCAAATATAATAATTGAAAGAGCACATCTCAAAAATAGTTTTAATGTTATGTTCAATCACATTAGGTATAGACATTTCATTACAAGTTGTTGCCCACCTTCAGTTATGGAATATGGTTTATCTTTTTAGAACACTTCTTCTAGTAGCTGTTAAACCTTAATCTGGAGAACATTCCTGCCCACAAAGATCACAAGTAAAAGTGATGCCTTCTTGGGTGCTAGAAGAGCCAGTTGTTTTCCTAATTGGCTGGTCACCCATACCTCATTGTTCTTTTCTTTTCTTGCCATCAACTCTCTCAATATAATATTATAAAGAGTTCCCAGACATCCAACAATGTTGTATCCTTCATCTGACATGCTTTGGTCTAAAGTGTGCAAATGTCTGGCTTTTACTCAATTGTCTATTACAATTATCAATCAAATTCAATTTTTCAAGTTTCCTCACAAATAGCAGAATGATGACAAGTTTTTTTTTTTTTGACAATCACCTTCATGAAAAGGAGTTTCTATACTTAAGACTGTTACTCAGACCTCATAAAGATTGGTGATATTTTTCTTTTTATTTCCTGGTATAAAAATGCTACCCTTGAAAGATGGTTTTTACTATTCAGACCTCATTGGACCAAATAGAGAAATAGATTGTCAAGGTACAGAAATCTTTCTCACAAAGTAGTCATTACTATCTAAAAAAAACATGCATACATTTTTTTTATACCTAGATGGATGTTTTCACAAATGTTGAGCTAGTGAAATAAGTCACATTGTCTGAAAGATATGACTTTAATCTAGAACTTTTACAGACTGTAATTTACTGGCATGATTAATCAATTACACTGTAAGCCTTCTTTGTAAGTCTTTGTCTTCCTTGCTGGTGCCTTATGATGTATATGTCTCATCTGTGTATCTGGTAGCTTTAGTGTTATGTCTTCCTTATAGTCACCATCTGTATCCCCCACTTCAAGATCTTGAATTACTTCAATTATTTGAGAACATTTAAATAATTTTAGTTTACAACCCACATCCCCTAAAATAAAAAGTTGACCAATTTCCAGTGATATGCTTTGTGCACAAATGTATCTTTTTTTGAAAACAAAGACATGCTTAAAGCTAATAAAGTTATTATACAAGATAATGTAATCTGTAAGTTAAATAACTGCTCTGAAAGAATTTTTTTTTTTTTACTTTTGGTACTTGGTTGATTAGTTGGGACAGCTCTGTTTCTGCAAATAACTCCAGCCTGCTCCCCACCATGACAATCATGCTTGTTGGTACCAATCACGCCATAGCACTGCTTTATGTCAGTCTCACTACCAGCACAGTTCACATCATCCAAGATATAGTTAGTGGATTTTGTATCTCCAAATTTAGATTTAACTGTTGCCTCTCCTCCTTGACTGAAATAAAGCAAATAACAAATATTTAACATTTTTATTATATGTATATATATAAAAGAAATCCTTTAATTTTTATTTTAACTTTGTATCCAATAAAAAATCTAGTTTGGATCCCCTACAATTTTAATAAAAAGTCATATTAATGTATCTATATGGATAAATAGTTGGTACAAATATTATGAATGTTTAGTTTAATATATTATTTGAACATAGAAAAGCAAGTCATTAAATTTTTAAAATTAAAGTTAAAAATTTAAAGTTAAGTGAAAATTTTTTAAAAAGTATTTTCGGTACCACTTGCTAAAATTATAATGAGAAATACCCTATTCTATCATCAATTCAAAAGTATATTCTATACCCTAATTTAAGAAATAATAAATTATAATAAATTAATAAAAGGTCAAATTTTTATTTTAATAAAAATAATTTAAAAAGTTATTACAGGTGAGTCTTGTTACCTAAGCTCTCTGGCTTGATAACAAAACAAGAAAGTTTGAACAAACACACACACAAAATAAAGAGAAATTTTGATCTAACTGGATAAAATTACTATAACTTTTGAAATTAAATGAGATCTTTTAGAATATCATATTGTAACAAAAATGTTATTGTATTGGAAACTTATGGGCATAAGTTGTAATATATTAAACTAATTTAGAAGCTCCTTTTACCCAATAGTATAAAACACTGATTTCTTAAAATGACCAATAAACATTAATGAAACCTGTTATCACATTGGGTTAAAAATAGAGACCATTTCAGTGAATATATAACAATCTACATCTCCCTTTAAATGTTTGAAGGGCTTCTACATTTCATTAAAAACAAATCTACTTTTTATCTGTCCCTATAGAATTCTTGCAATATTTAAAAAAAATTTCTGCCATTACATACTGGCCAGCAAGAGTATCTTCACCACAATATTTTTAATGACTAAAATAAAAAACTCTATACAACAATTAAATTAATCAAAAGTTTATTTATATATGTTTATTTGTCTTTACCTAAAATTCAACATTCTACAAACGACAGTGGCATCGTTCTCATCCCATTTATCATCACAAATGTAATATTTTCTTTGATTGATGACTAGGGTAACAATTCCTTCATGTGGACCACTGCCACCTTCTAAACTAACAATGATGTTAGCTGAAAAAAAAAAGTTTAGCAGCTTATTCAGATTTTAAAATGTTAATAAGTAGGCCTACACCCCAAATAAAATGGGTACCTGACATTTTTGGGAGATTGTTAAGGTTGTTGTTCACTGTACTGGCCACACGATATCCTCATTAACAATCATTATTCCAAACACAAAACAGATGACCTTACCATCCTCTACCCCATGGAATACAAGGTAAGAAAAAGAAACTTTTCTTTACTAAAAATGTTTACAGCATTTGATCATTTATCAAAATTCATTGAGCTCAATTTGGGGGCGGGGTGGCTGAGTGGTTAAGTGCTTGGCTTCCATACATAGGGGTCCTTGGTTCAAATCTCAATGAAGACAGGGATTTCTAATTTTTTTTATTTTTAGGGAGCCCTTAAGTCCACCCAACTCTAATGGATACCTGACTTAAATTTGGGAAAGTAAAGGGGGTGGTCATTGTGCTGGCCACATGACACCTTGCTCGTTAATCATTGGCAAAAGAAACAGATGACCTTAACATCATCTGCCCTATAGATCCCAGGATCTAAAAGGGGAACTTTTCTTATTTAGCTCAATTTAAATCTATATTTAATACTTTTTAAAATGATTATTACTTTCAATAAAATTATGCAAAAATTTAGCAATGTAGAGACATAATAGATCAGTCATTATAGCAGAAAACCATGTCTCACATATGTGCAGACCTACTAATTCATTACACACTACTGCTAGCACAAAAACAAATGGCATTGTAAGTTGTATATCATGAAATGGAATATTGTTTTTTTTTTATCATTTCAATCATAGAAACAAAAAAATGAGAGAATAAGCTTTGACTTAGATTTCTTTTTTTTACAAAATAGAATATTTTTCTCCCATATTCTCCTGAAATAAAATAGCTTAAACAATTGTTGATATATTTTAAATTAGAGACATTCCTTCAATAAAGAAGATAATTACCTTAATTATTATATCAATCAATTATTTGTAAGAAATAGAAGTCTATAAAATTGATTTCTCTTCAACTATCAAATAGCCAAAAATTTCGAATAAAGAAGAGTATTCTCAACAAGATTTCAGAGAGAAACAGCCTATGATCCCCCTAACTTGCAAGACAAGAGAGAAAAATAAGTATATGTTAAATGCAACAATGACAGAATGATTGGTAAATAGTAAGATTTACAATACTAAAAAAAAAAAAAAAAATCTTACTTGCACTGGAGGGTTTAGCTGTAGTACTAGTAGTTGTTGTTACACGTTGACTTGTGGGAACAGTTGAGGGCTTGGTGATTATTTGTCTTCTCAGATGACACACAACACCAACATCTTCAGAATGGTCACAATCAGTTACTCCCCACTGAGCATGTTGGCAGTCACTCAAGGAAGACTCTGTGCCTTGGCATTCCATGTTATCTAGCCATATTGGTCCAGAGCCTTGGCCAAACTTTCCTTTGCTGGCTATTACACCACCATACCTATTTTGAGTGTTCAGAGTTAGTAAAGGTGAGGGAAAAAAGTTATTTTTATGTTAAATTTTTTAAAACTAGTTTATAATAAATATTTATATATAATTTTATTTATTACAAAACTTTTCCTAGATAATAATTGATTTAAAATTAATTTTAGCTATTTTTCTCTAATTACTTGTATTTATAGACAAAATGGGATGTCAAGAGGATGAACTAATTATTGTTGTTGCCTTCTCTTAGCCTAAGAAAAACACAACCACACAATCATTTTAACTCCAAAAAGAACTTGTTAATGAAGAGGAGGACACATATTGAAAAATAGATTATATTTTTTTTTTAAATTACTAAAGGTAAAAATACATTTGAAATCTAGTATTTAAGTAAAATGCAACGGAACAGCAAAGACATCACTAAAAGAGACATTATAGGTTTTAATTAATATCAGGATTTATAGAAGTTTGTACTAAATATTGCCATTTATTTTTTTAAACCAAAGAACTTAATTGTTTTTTGATACTATGTACATGTTTTGATGAAGCTCAATATAGTGTTCTATATTTGGTTTTATAAAGAATTTTAATATTTTAGGAATGGTGAAAAACAAATCAGTACGTTGGAATGAAGTTATGCAAAAAAGTTTAAGCTGATAAATATCTAACAGACATTTAATTTTGAACATAAATATAGACAAATGTAAAGAGATTCTAAAATACAATTCAGTTAAAAAGCTATAAACATATTATTATAAAAATATATGAATATTAAATAAATAAATATTATTTAAAATAATTAAAGAGAAATATTAAAAGAAATTACTTACTTTTTTGAAACAACATTTAAATAAAAGAGATTTCTGATTTTATATAATATTTAGTAAAATACTGATTATTTATAGACAAACTATAGAGAATATTCATAGGCAATTTGCAAATGAAATAGAATTTGTAGATTTATCTCACCGAAAACCCATTTGCAAGCAGATAACAGCAACTTCTTTTTCATCCCAATGATCACTACAAACTGTCCCCCGTAATCCATTTCTAATGACCTCAACTCTTCCTTCCCATGGTTCACTACCATTCACTAGTTTAAATTCATTATCTGCAATATAAAAATGTATTAAACTATTTTTATCTTATATAATACAGACGTTACTTCAAAAAAGAAGATGATTACGTCCTACGAATCATGCATTTAGTCATGCATATTAACCAATGACCTAAATTCTTTTAAGTAACTGGTTTTCCTGGCTAGCTCAGGCAACCCATTCCATTCTCTAATAGCACTAGGGAAGAAGGAGCATTTGTACAAATTTGTCCTAGCATATGGAACAAGGAATGTACAATATCTTTGTGTCTTTATTTGTGTCTTAAAAACAACGCACACAAAAACAGTGGTAACTTTTAATTGTTATAAAAATTTGTATACTTATTTTTACATTTTAATATTAAATAGATAGTTAAAAAAAAAAGGTAAGTTCCCCTTGAGATCTATGGGGCAGATAATGTAAAGGTCATCTGTTTCTGTGGCCCATGGTTAACGAGGGTGTCAAGTGGCCAGCACAATGACCATATGCCTTTACTTTTCCCCGAGTAATGTCAGGTATCCATTAGAGCTGGTTGGACTCAGAGGTGCCCAGACATCTCAAAATTGAAAATCCCAGTCTTCACCAGGATTTGAACCAGGGACCTCTGGTTCAGAAGCTAAGCACTTTACTGCTCAGCCACAGTGCCTCCAAATAGATAGTTAAGTCAAAGTTAATTTAGTGACAGTAAATGTCACTCCAATTTTAAACATGTTATACTTTATTTTGTAAAATATTAAAATATTAAAGTGAACAACTTACAGACACAATCCTGTTCATCAGACCTGTCTCCACATTGATCTGTTTTGTCACAAACCATGTCAGCCTGTAAACAACCACCATTCTTGCACTTGAACTGATCAGAAGCACATACTGATTCAAAAAAAAACAAAAAAAAACTAGTAAGAGAAACATTGATATACTTATAACAGTTGCAAGTTATATATATAATGTTTGTTTAACTAAGCCAAAGACTTAAGAAGCTTAGAAGAGAGCACTAAGAAGCAACATTTTACTTCTAAGAATCTTCTGAATGCATTGCACATTCATGTTATCATCATCAGCTTTAAACATTCTGTTTTTGGTTTTGGTTAGCTACTACAATTTGTTTTTATAATCATTCAAGAATTATAATTATTTTTGTTGTTTCCAATAGAAAACATTAGTAACAAGTCATTTAAATTAATATTCCCCTATTGGAATTTTTCTTTAGACATTTAAAGATTTAATTTTTAAGTGAAAGATTTGCTACCTTTAGAAGTCAAACAGACGACTCCAGCTATCTCATAGGCTTTACAATCATGATGCTTCCACTGACTCTTCGTGCAGTTTTCAATTGACTCTTCCTTTCCATGACACATTACATCATCCAAAAGAAAAACAACTTGGTCTGTTGGGTGTTTGAAATAATTCAATGTTGTTGTTTTCTCTGCTTTCCTTTAAAATAATGATTGTTTAGACAATTTTTCTTGTAAGTAACTTTTAAAGAGATTTTATTTCCAACTTAAATATTCAAATGTAGGAATAAAAGATTTTTGGAATGTCAATGGCAGCATAATTTTAACAAATATGTAACTAAGTATTAAAGTATCAACAAGGATAAAAAAAAAAGTATTTGAAAATAGAACATAATGGGAACGATAATTCAATTAAAAGCAACACTGACCTATATCCAAGCATTCTGCAAACCACATGAGCATCATTAATGGTCCAGAGATCATCACATATGACACCTTTTTCTCCCATGTAAGTAACTTGAACAGTACCAGAATTTTCATTACCATCTACCAAAGAGATACTAACACTCAATTTTTCTCCTGCAAATGAAAAGAGTAACAACATATTGAATATATTTTAGTATGACAAAATAATGAGGCATGGTTGCTGAGCAGTAAAATGCTTGCCTTCTGAACTGGGGGTCCTCGGTTTGAATTCTGGTGAAGACAGGATTTTTTATTTCAGGACCTTTAGGAACCTCTGAGTACACACAATCATAATGGGTATCTGAATTTAGTTTGGGAAAAGTAAAGGCAGTTGGTCATTGTGCTGCCCACCTTTGTTAACTGTGGGCCACAAAAACAGATGACCTTTACATCATCTGCCCTATAGATTGCAAGGTCTGAAAGGGGGAACTTTACTTTATGTCAAAATATAAATGTTTATCATGTGCCGAGATTCAAAATTTAAAATTGAAGAGAAAAATTAACACAAAAAAAAATAAATCAAATTTTTGATTTAATGCTGCTATAAGCAACTAAAAAACAAGAAAAATATTTAAAATACTTTTTTTTTTATTTATATTAAGTGTAATTACTCTGGATGAGTCATGTGATTAAATTTGTAATAGGTCTATATATATGTGTGAATGGTACAGTGATTGCTTTTTAAATGCTTAAGTCTCCTCAAGGGGATTAACTCATCTAATACCACCACATCTTTCCTTGGTTAGATACCAATTAAAATACTTAATTACCAATAAGCTTTAATAAATGTTGCCCTGACATTTCTAATTCCACAAGTATTTTTATTTTTTGTTATTTCAGTTAACTAATGTAATAATCTTTTTGAGCCTTTGATTCTTATATTCTAAGCATAAGGTTACTAACATTTGTTCAAAATGGTTGGATTAACATGGATCAATTAAATTATCATTAAAAGATTTTTTTTTAAGTATGACATCAAATAATAAAATTAACTATTCCTAGAATAAATGTAACCTAACACAACTACACCAAGCTGCATTAAACTTTCAACAAACATTCTTATTAGAAAAAGACATTAACCAACCAGTCGATGACCTCTGGAATTTCATTAAAAACCATCTTAAAAGCATTATAGAAAATCATATACCAACTAAATACACATCAAACAAAATAAATAAATGCTGGTTTAATAATAGACTAAAGAAGCTTTGTAAACAGAAGGAAAACCTATATAGAAAATTTAAAGAAACCGAGGCAGAAAGAGTTTACAAAAAGTATATAAAAATTAAACACCTAACCCAAAAAGTAAGCAGACAGCTGCAGAGTGAATACATAAACAATGTAATATCTAAAGATAACAACAAAAACCTATGGTCATACATTAAGTCTAAGAAAATGGAAACAACAGGCATAGCTCCATTAAAAGATGAACATAACATAATACATAATGATAATGAAACTAAAGCAAACATCCTAAACAAATACTTTGCATCAGCATTCTCAGCCCCAGGAGACAAAGACATATTTCTTAATTTGAACCAAGTAGACAACATAGAAGATTTAGTAGTACAAGAAAATGGAATTAAAAAACTATTAGCCAACACCAAACCAAATAAAGCGTCTGGACCTGATGGTATTCCAGCTAGATTACTCAAAGAACTAAGCAATGAGCTAGCCCCAGTGTTCAAAATACTCTTTCAGGCATCGCTTAACCAGGGCAGAGTACCAAAGGACTGGAAAGAAGCTAATGTCACCCCCCTATTTAAAAAAGGAGAAAAATCTGATCCAGGAAACTACAGACCAGTATCACTTACCAGCATCACATGTAAAATACTAGAACACATAATATGTAGCAACATCATAAACCACTTAGACAAACATAATGTCCTCACCCCATACCAACATGGCTTTAGGAAATATAGATCATGTGAAACACAACTAATAGGACTAATTGATGATTTCTCAAAAGGTTTAGATAATAGTGAACAAATAGATGCTATCTTACTAGATTTTTCCAAGGCTTTTGACAAAGTTCACCACCATAGTTTGCTTAAAAAATTAAAATATTTCGGCATTAACGGTCCACTGCATCAGTGGATTAAAGATTTTCTGATAGGGAGAGAACAAACTGTAATAATAAATGGCTCTAAATCAACACCAATAACAGTAAACTCAGGTGTACCTCAAGGAACAGTCTTGGGTCCACTACTATTTTTAATTTACATAAATGATTTACCAAATTGCATTAGTTCAGGAACAAAAGTCAGATTATTTGCAGACGATTGCATAATATATAGAACAATAAAAACAAGACACAGATATTTTACAAAGAGAATTAGATGAATTACAGAAATGTGAATCAAATTGGAGCATGTCTTTCCACCCAGAAAAATGTCAGTTGTTAAGAGTAACAAAAAAACTAAAACAAATTAATTCCACTTATCTTATTCATGGCAAACCAGTAACACAGACTAAAAACTCAAAATACCTAGGTGTTATAATAAATGAAAAACTGTCATGGAATCCACATATTGATGAAACTATAAAAAAATCCAACAAAGCATTAGGGTTTATTAAAAGAAATTTCTATAAATCAAATAAGAACATAAAACTAAAATGTTATTTAACCTTGGTTAGGCCAATAATAGAATATGCATCCACCGTGTGGGACCCCTCAACTCAAGAAAACATTAAGAAACTGGAACAAACACAAAATAGAGCAGTGAGATTCATAACAAACGAATATTCACATTTGACTAGGGTAACACCATTAGTAAAATCACTAAATTTAGAAAGCCTTCAGGAAAGAAGACTCAAAAGTAAAGTAGCAATTATACATAAAACACTGAACCATAATCTTCAAATACAAAAACAAAATTTAATAAAATACTCTGAAAGACACAAAAATAAAGGCACATTCCTCGTCCCATATGCTAGGACACATTTGTACAAATACTCCTTCTTCCCTAGTGCTATTAGAGCATGGAATGGGTTGCCTGAGCTAGCCAGAAAAACCAGTGACTTGGCAGAATTTAAGTCATTGGTTAATATGCATGACTAAATGCATGACGCGTAGGACGTAATCATCTTCTTTTTTGAAGTAACGTCTGTATTATATAAGATAAGATAAGATAGAAGTGTTGCCATAAATCTCTATTACTAACAAAAGCTGACCTAAATACTTAGCCAAAAATAATCTTAAAGCAAAATTGTTTTGAGCACTTCCTTCAATGTTACTGCTACACTTATATTGTGTGGATTTTTTAATGACAGATCTAGCATATTCTTTGTACACTAACAAGTGTAAAATATAAGCATGACCCATAGATCAAAAGCTAAGAATTTACATAAATAAGCTCAATTTTTACTATAACAAAAAAAACAAAACAACAAGAATATACAACTCAATATCACAACACAATATTATAACTTAAATTCAATTTTCTTAACTGAATGTCTCAATCTCTTCACTTTCCCTTGTATAGTGAGAGCACTATTAATCTTCTTGAAAATGCTTTTAAGTGAAAGATGGGGAAGGAAGGCAAACTTCTAGTTTCTACTTTGTGATTTGGCATTTTCTGAGCTTTTTTTAGCCTTACCAGAAAGAACTATTATGTTCTTAGGTGGTATTGTCACACATCAATGTTTTTACCAATGTTCACCATATTTGCTATCTTGATTTGTGATAGTTGAATTTTTATGCTAGTAGAGATTTATAGGTTCTATCTTTTCATATCAAATACAGATGTCACTTCAAAAAAGAAGATGATTACGTCCTATGAATATTTATAAGTCAATCTAGTAATGCATGTTAATCAATGACTTAAATATAGTTTTAGTAAAGTTGGCTACCTAAATCTTAAATTCATGACATTCATAAAACTTTCTTCAGGCTAAACCAGACTGTAACAATAATTTGTTTTAACAATATAACAATAACAAACCATAAAGACATTCATTTCAATAGATAATGCTTCTATAAGATAGCCATAGTATTACTCTTCTGTCTTACTAAAAAAATAAGACATTCATTTCAATAGATAATGCTTCTATAAGATAGCCATAGTATTACTCTTCTGTCTTGCTAAAAAAATAATCTAATTTTTCTATCAACAATCTAGGTTCTTGGTTTTTGTTTAAAGTGGATGGGTGCTATATTTTGAAACTTGTTAAAAAGTCTAGCCAGTGGGTACTTCAAAGATAAATAAAGAAAGACTAACTTCCTGGTTAAAAAACCATATGGTCAATCACTATTAAAATGTTTTTAATCAATAGTATTAGTCTTGGAAACAATGATAGATTCTAATTTTTCTGGTTGTAAACACAACAAACATCAAAATAAATAAAGCACAGAAACATCCAGAAATAAAAATGTTAAAACAAATTGAAGAAATAAATCCAACAAGAATACAGTTTGAATCACATTAGAAATGATATTAAATAAAAGTTAAGCTAAATTAGAAAATAAAATGAGCCATTGAAGCAGCCCCATCAGATAGGTTGCATCCCTTTTACATAAGAAAAGTAATCCTTTAAGGCCTTGAAATGAATAGGACACTATGATGTAAAGGTCATTAGCTGTTTCTGTAGTCCATGGTTAATGAGGGTTGTCTGTAGCCAGCACCATGACCAACCACCTTTACTTTTACCAGACTAATGTTAATTACTCATTTGAGCTCGGTAAACTCAGGGGCACCTCCTAAAAATCCTGAAATTCAAAATTCCAGTCTTCACCAGGATTCAAACCTGAGACCTTTTAGTTCAGAAGCCAAGCATTTTACCTCTCAGCTAAATGCATCCTCTAATTCTATTTCTAAAGCACATGATGTCTTAAACAATTTTTTCTGTTGCAGTACTATTTGTGAATGACATCGCATACTAGTTCTCATTCTTGTGTGTTAGTAAAGGTAAGTCAGCCCCTCACTAACTAGGGCCTACTTGTGAATGTGACATGTACTATTTGAAAGAATAAAGAAGCAACTCAAAGGGAAGCAGTTAAATAAGTTAATATAGCAGTACCATTTTTACATTCCAGTTCATCTGAGAAGTCTATGCAATCATTATTTCCATCACATCTGAGAGCTGGAGCTACGCAGTAGCCATTGGCACATTGAAATTTACCAGCACATGTTCCTAAAGCAAATTAACACAAAACATAGAAAACATTTTTTAAAGTTTTGTATAGAAAAATATTTTAGATTCTTGAACAACTATAACTAGTCTTTGCATTGATATAATTATTTATTTGCAGAAAAATAAGCTTGCGTATTACAAGGCTATCTTAAATATTTAAAAACTCAGAAGCTATTTCAAAATTCACTTGTATCAGTTATCTTTCAAATGTGTCAAAACATTTATAGGATTCATAGCCATATGATAAGAAAGCACCATGTTTTTCTAATTAAAATGTACCAGAAGTTGAAGAGAATTAAATACAATACTATACAGGGGGCCAAAAAGTAGTTTTACAATTATTAAACTACCTTTTATATGGTTGAAGTTACTTGCTTAATAATATTACTATAACACATTCCTCAGAGTGTAAATCTAACTAACATAAACAACTTTTTCCTGTATGTTAACAGTTATAACTAATTTCCCACTATTCTAGTGTCAGATTTTCAAATAAATAGTTTACAAAATAACTGTATAGTTACTTTTGAGCCACCCAGTATATTTAAATAGCTTTTTTTTCCTGCTCTTTGTGTCATATAGACAAATGTAAAAGTTTAAATTATTAGTAACTATGAGCTTACTTTGAGAAACCAGTTCATAAAAATTAAACAATTCTGTTTTGACTACACTCCCATTCAAAGTATTGTACTGGGAGAGGTTACATTTTAGGTTTATGGAGCTGTACACAAAGGATCGACAGATGTACTCAGTGCTCATTATACACAGCTTGGCACACTGCATGAAAATAATTGTAAAATACATGAAGACATCAACATAGGACACAAAACTTCAGTATTTATTTTACACCTCATTTTTTTCTTTGTGCTATCAGATGGAAAATTCTCTGGTTGTGACAGGCTATCTGTATTAATATCTTAACAGCAATGAAGAATATTAAAGGAATAGTAATAATCTCTTTTTTGGTTAATGCTTGATAATAGGCCCCTTGTTATTTGAATAGATCTCCTTTGTTAAAAACATTTTTTCAAATATCTGTTTTAAGTTCCCTTGTGAGGGTTGTGTGACAGGAGAAACAAAGATATGTCAGAATAGTTGACTAGAGTGTTGTGAAAGCAGCACAATTAGCATTTTCTATGACTTTTTCTGCTAGGTTTATTTAATTGGAAAAATAACATGACCTAAGGATGTTTGAATTTTAAATATGGAGCTTCATTTCAACAATAAATGCTTTATTATTAGCCAATACATTTTGTTGCCTACTCAAGTAGTTCACATAACCCATAGACGAGAAAATCACCAGAATATTCTTTTGTGTCATTGAAACCGCAATGGATATCACTCATTTGTAAATATATTTTTAAAAATGGCATATGTATTTGTAAGTGTTTAAGTGTTTACCTTTTCTTCTGTCACATTTATGTATGTTGCAAATGTGAAAGCTTGAGAAGTAATGGTAAGTTGTAATGTAGCAGATGTTGTCACTTGAAATTTGTCTAGATTATATTCTGTAAATAGAGTGACCTATTTTTTTATACCATCATCCTGTACACAAAATATTTAAATAGTTTTTGTAAAATTAAAATAAAATGTTTTAATTTCACAGTTTCAGTTTATTTCTTATTATTCTTAAATCTTTTTAAATTTGTATGAGTTGAGCCTATAAAACTAATAGAGTAACCTATGAAACAAATACAGTAACAGAAAGCAGGTAAACTAGTTTAGACAATGGTTGAATTATGGATATTTTAGTATCTCAATAATTATACACCTTACCACAGTTTTCTTCATCTTCACCATTGTCACAATCTATCTCTTTGTCACAATGAAAAGCTTTGGGAATACAGCTGAAATACAATTTTGTTTAGAGTAAGTCTTTATTAAACACATATTTCATATTTGAGTGTTGTCTGTTAATATTTCATATTCAATTTTTATTATCCTAATAAAGTGATTAAAAAGTACTTACAATTTGATTACACCCAAACAAGACTACTGCACTAAACTTAAAAATTAGAGATGGGAAATGAACCGAACCTGAACCAAATGAATTGAACCTCGCTTATGACTGAACTGAACCGAATCCGAACTTTAAAACTGATAGGTACAAACTGAACTGAAAGAACTGTCCTTACCTTGTTGATTAACATGAACGAATAATAACATGACTCTGGATATAAATTATAAGACATGAAATCAGCTGTTTAATCTAACGCCATATTGGTTGACAACAACAGTTACAAGGGATGTTACTCCCAAACACCGATTGGTGCAACCTATATAAAACACACATCTACATCCTTCCCTTTCTATAGCTAACAAAACACATATCAGAAATATTTGCAATTAAAATAACAAACATTAATAACTCATCTTATTTTATGAATATTATAACAACTAAAAATAACAATAAATTTCTAAGTGAGAGAATAAATATTTCAACATGAATATTAATATTGTCATAAAAATTCTTAGTACATATCATAATCCCTATGCAACACAGGTCTATTTGTTTCTTGAGTGCTAATTCTTGCTGGCTTATTTCTATCACAATTATTGTCTGGTACATGAGAAACTACTTCAGACTGTGATGCATGCTGAGAACAGTTATCAGAGAAATCTGGCCTTTCATTATAAATTATCATCATTATCATCCAAGACATTCCCATCATAGACATCAGTGTCAGTGTCTTTCAAAATAGTTTTCCTTGGCCTAATATGAAATCTGTTGCGTATGTATAGTCCTCCATTATCTCCCTTGATCTTATAAGATCTTGGAGATAGTTGTTCCCTGATCATTCCAGGATACCATCCTGTTTGACCTGGGTTTTGGTCATAAATATTTTGCCCTAGATGGAGTTTTGGTAAATCCCGAGCTTGCTTATCATATTGTCTTTTTACTTGTTGTTTGTAATTCTCTTTCTTCTCAGCTACACCATGTTCATTTAAACACTTTGAAGTGCTGGGAATCAATGTCCGAGGACTTCTTTTGAGACACATTTCAGCTGGGCTAAATCCGGTACATTGCCGAGGTGTATTTCTGAGTTCCAGTAAAGCTTTATATGGATCATCACCATTGTGTTTAGTTTTCAGTATTAAATTCTTCATTATCTTTACAGCAGCTTCCGCCTTCCCATTTGTTCTCGGATAACCAGGATCTGATCTGATGTGATTGATGTTCCATCGCCTTGTGAATCTCAAAAACTCATTTGAACTAAATTGTGGACCGCCATCTGTTATTAACATTTTTGGAGCACCAAAACGAGCAAATTGTCCTTTCAATTTTCTAATCACATCTTGTGATGTTGTTGTTGAAAGATAATCATACTCAATAAAATTAGAGTAATAGTCAACAGTAATTAGATACTGTCTTCCATCCACTTCCATCAGGTCAGCTCCAACTTTTTCCCATGGTACATTTCCTTCATCATGTTGTATAAGTGTTTCTCTCTGGTTCATAGGTTTTCTTTCTTGACAAGCAGTGCATGTCTCTGCCATTTGCTTTATTTCATCAGCCATGCCTGGCCAGAACATCGTCTGTCGGGCCCTCCTCATCATTCCATCATATGCAATGTGTGCTGTGTGCAGGTTTTTTTTCATTTCTTGACGCATACTGAAAGGTATGACTACCCTTTCTCCTCTCAAAATTACTCCATTACTAAGTCCCAAAGTATCAGCAAAATCAAAATATGGTTTTATCCTGTTGTCTAAATCTTGTTTTCTTTGAGGCCATCCGTTCATAATTTGCTTTGATAATTTACTTAATGTGTCATCTAAGTCTGTTTCTTGTTTTATTCTTTCTAATAACGGATCCGGTATGTCCACAACTTGTGTCTGGCATATGTTAAAAACTTCATCTTGCTTCTCCTCTTGATTGCACAGTCGTGATAATGTGTCAGCAATGTGTAAACTGTTTCCTTCTACCCACTGAAATGAGAAATCATAACGATTGCTCCTCAACATCAAGTTTTGTAATCTTCTTGGAGCCTGGTTTAGAGATGGGAAACGAACCGAACCTGAACCAAATGAATTGAACCTCACTTATGACTGAACTGAACCGAATCCGAACTTTAAAACTGATAGGTACAAACTGAACTGAAAGAACTGTCCTTACCTTGACTGAACTGAATCAAAAATTTTAAAATATTTTTTAGTATGAAAAAACAAAAAACTTATTTTCACAGTTATTTATAATTTTTGGAAAACTCAGCTGGATCATTTGGGGTTGTCCTGTTTCATTCACCACAAATTGTACCGTAATATTTAAGATTTGTGTATTAATGTAATGGTAGAGTTGAGGAAACAAAAAGGAGACTCTGAATGTAGAAACTACCAGGAAAATTGGACAGATCTTTGCCTTTTTATGGAGCACGAAAATAAGCCAATATTTTTTATTGGTAAAGAGATGTTTGTGGCTGATTATAAAGAATGTAACTTTAAACAGCATTATGAAATTAAAAAAAAAATATTGTGGCATTCTTAGTTTGAGCCAACAAGAAATAATTGTTAAGAAATGCCTAGAGATTAGAGGATTGATGAGAATATTTACCAAGAAGGAACAAGAAAATGAGTTGGCAGTAATTGCTTGCTACAGAGTTGCTCACATTTTAAGTAGTGAAATGCTTTAGATGGGTTTACTATCAGTGAAGGAAGAAATTAATATTATATTCATGTGGGAGGCATGGTGGTTGAGTGGTAAAGGGCTTTACAGTCAGTTCCAGATTTGAATCCTGGTGAAGACCGAGATTTTTAATTTCAGTATCTAAAGGTCGCCTCTGAGGCCATCAAGCTCTAATGGGTACCTGACGTTAGTTGGGGAAAAGTAAAGGTGGTTGGTCATTGTGATGGTTATATGACACCCGTGTTAACAGCGGACCACAGAAAATAATGACCTTTTCATCATCTGCCCTATAGATTGTAATGTGTGAAAAAAAACTTTTAAAAAATTATATCCACAGGTTTCTAATAAAGTGCTTTTTTTATGTAATTTATTATTTTTTTGTTATGTGGCCTGTGTTGGAAATTAAATGGCCAACAGCTGAATAAGGTTTCACATCCCTATTTTATAAACATTATTACATGTACCTAATTTTGCTATTATCTAATTTCATGGCATGGAACTGAATCTGCACCCGAACTTTAGATCTGACTGAATTGAACCAAACCTAAATATACTCAAGCTGAACCAAACCCAAACTTAAATCTGACCGAACTGAACTGAACCCGAACTTTAAAAGTTGGGTTCGATTCCCATCTCTATTAAAAATGTGAAAATATTAACCTTTCCAAGTATTATATAATTAATCACAAAATTTTTATCCCAATTAGATATAAATATTTTTTTCCACAAGTATCTTATCTTTGTTATTAGGCATATGTTTTTTAATTGATACTTTTACAATATCTTAATTTGAAATATACTTATTTAAAATAAGAACAAAAGAACAAATCTATTACTCATTTTGTTTGCTGCAGAAGAACTCTTCAGGGGGACAATTCATTTCTTCCTCCACAACTATAACAAAGTAAGAATTTAATTATTATTCTACATTTTCTGTATTATTGCAGAGTAATTCAATCAAAAAATGTGCACCAAAATATAGAAACAGCCAACCTGGAGATGTCACAGTGGTCATTTCATAAACCTCTGAGCATTTTTCAACACTACAAAATCCAAAAAGTCCTTGTATATGGTCTGTCCAACACCAAGGTTTGGTATCATTATCTGGATTTCTGCAGTAATTATGATCGCCTAAGCCCTATTGAAATACAATCAAACAAATAGTAACTTCACAATGTTTGAAACAGCAGCTTCAAAAAAATTGCACTATATATTGTAATATTACATGATGATAAGATTTGTGTGGTTTCTCTGTTTGGGACCCCTCAACTCAAGAAAACATTAAGAAACTAGAATATACACAACATAGAGAAGTGAGATCTATAACAAATAAATATTCACATTTAATTATTAAAAACATTAAATTTAGAGTCTCTTCAAGATAGAACATGTAGAAGTAAAGTAGCAATTATACATAAAACACAGAACCATAATCTTCAAATACAGATACAAAACCAAAATAAAATACTCAGAAAGACACAAAGATTAAGGAACATTTCTTCATCTTTATGGTAGGACAAATATATAGCAATACTCTTTTTTTCCCTAGTGCTATTAGAGCACAAAATGGGTTGCCTGAGTCATTTAGGAAAAAAAGTGACTTGGCAGAGTTTAAGTCATTGATTAACATGCATAACTAGATTGACCTAGGGAAACACGTAGGATGTAATCATATTCTTTATGTAAGATAAGATTCCAGAAAGATTCATATTTATCAATATGCACAAACACTGATGTTTGAACAACTTGAAAACAGTCTAGAATCCTATTGAAAGTATAAAAGAGCTTTCAATCGCATGTATTGTGTTCAAAATAAGTGCTGCAACTACATTTGACCTTTTAAAGCAAATCTTTTAGTTGTTCTTTTACATACATATAAACTATTTTCATAATATACCTTTCCAGGATGAGTATTATCATTAGCTTTATATGAGTCAGCCCAATTTAAGCATTGACTTCCATGTTCAGTTCTTGTAGCAAAGCCTCTATAGTCAGATCCAGTACCAGTATAACAATCTAACAAAATATATTGTATTAAAAGATGGTTACACAGAGTATATTTCTGAATATTTCAATATAATCTATATATGCTCACTTTTATTTGTTTGTATTTGGTATAATGGTGTTTTCATATTAGTGGAAGGATTTAAACCTACAGGTAACATTGTAAATATTATCTGATGCCTTCGAAAGCCTCTTTTAGCAGCATTTCATAATAAATATGAAGATCCTTCTTCTACTTATAACACTTTTGGTGTCTTTCTGATATACATCAGAATTATCTATTTATACCTGACCAAGATTAACTATACAAGAGAACATAAGCATTCACACTATGTAAAGACTAAAAAGTATATTATATTTCTATGTAAAGATTTACTAAAGATACCCAAGCAGCAGTAAATTTGTATATATTTGAATATTTGATATTTCAATAATTGGTAGATTTTACTTCATTACAGACAAACTAATCTGAACAAAGTCTGACCATGCAGTATGCGCACTGGACTGTCATTTGGTCATATCAATGGTCCCTGGTTCATACCCTGCCCGCTGCCATCTCCCTATGTCCTGCAAGAAGTTTGAACTAGGAAGTAGATTTTCTTCAACTTTGAAGGAACATATTAAACATGTAAAACATTTTATAAAGCATTTGAAAACATTATGCTTCTGTAAACTGAACCATAAGTTTAAGACATGTGCTGAATCATTCCAGCCCAAGTCTTTTGGTGGTACCTTGAGTTCCTATGTAAAATTATTTAAAAAATTGGTTGGGAATAAAACTGATGAGCCTCAGATGTTAACACTGTATATTCCTTTAAATTGATTTCGCAATAAATTTTAACAATAAAGAAATGCATGTATTATTTTTATGATGTCATACCCTTTTAGATAAAAAATACACACAACAAAATTCTTACTTATCACATGTTAAACTCATTCTTTTTATAATTATATGTTACAAGAAATTTTTTTTTAAATGGTGACTTATCCAAACTCAAATAAGTTGATATTTCAATATATTTGCTGAAACAAAGTACTGAGACAGCTTTATTAATCCTTTTTGACAAGTCATTTCAAATAAAACAAAGGAATATTTATTGCTTTTTTTAGTTTAGGGTTTAACAGAAATTCCTCAAGCTAGTAGGCCTACTTTTGGAATGAATCTTATCAAATGTCTGAATTTTTATAAACAGTTTTGTTTAATATTAAAATATAAGATATAATGACTAGATAAAAGCAAATCTTTGTAAAATCCTACCCTCTGTTGGTTTTGTTTCCACTTCAGTCTGACAGATAAAATTAATGCCTGAAGCTTTCTGGCAAACATCAGCTTTCCAGAAAAAATAGTCCACAACTTCTGTTTTTTTTATAGGAGTTTCAAATTCATCCGAAAGAGTTAAGCAGTTGGCTTTGACGTCATCCTTAGGTTCAGAAAGAGTTTTATTAACTGAAGGCCAACCTAAGTTTTATAACACAAGGCAAAAAAAACAACAATTAATTGGCTGTCAAAATAATTATAATTGTTTATATTATAGTTATAATGTAAAAAAATCTAATCTAGTTAAGAAAAACATTTTTCATACCTGGAAACCAAAAAGTATCTGTTACAATTGATCTAACATTTCTACTGCGAACACTCTTCTGATTAGTGAGTTGAACAAGCTTTGACCATTTCCATATATTTTTAAACTTTCTCCCAGAAGTATACCACTGGTGTATTTCTAAGAAAGAATAAAAAGAAAAAAAAAACAACTAACAGTTAATAAATATTATTATAGTTAATTTTTTTAGTTGACTTGTGTATTAACTATTTTGATAGGTATGAGTCTTTGTCTTGGATTGGCTAGTTATGTTGGTGAGTCTGAATTGCAGGTTAGTAAAGTTGGTTAGTCTGAATTGCAGGTTAGTAAAGTTGGTGAGTCTAATGACAGGTTAGGTTTCAGCACTTAAAAATATTTTGTTTAGGGTGCCCATGTTATAAAAAAAATAATTGAAATGAAAAATTTTTATAACAACCAACCTGGCATAAGATTTTTCAAAGTATTAGACAAAAAGTGATTTTCACTTTGGGACTGGATGCTTACAAGACTTGCATTCTTTTCAGCACAGAAATTCTCGGCAGTTTGAATATCTTTGGCATTTTGATAAAAGGAATAACACTTGCCATAACCAGACATCCACCCATCTGGACAGCCTGAAATAAAGCATTGATATCTAGGGGGTTGACAGTGGGGAAGTATAAATTGTTGTTTTTTTGTTATTTTACCGGCTTATAATCATGTTACATTATAATTTTAAAAATTTCCTTCAATAAAGAACATAATAATGTCATAACCACATGTTAATGTAGTTGTGCATCTTAATTAGCAATGTAAAGACAACTTAGTCATATATTTTCCAGACAGTCTGTTCCAAGCATTAAAAGCATCAAGGAAGAAAAAGCACTTACTCAAATTTGTCTTAGCAAATGGAATAAGAAATGAGCATTTATCTTTGTATCTTTCTGAGAATTATATCAGATAGTGTTTTTGTATTTTATTTATAATTCAGCATTTAATGTTTTCTTGCTACTTTACTTTTTTGTCTTCTGTCCAAGAGAGTTACTCGAAGTCTAATGTTACAATTCATTTTTTTAAAGCTTGACTTTTTTGGGACTACATAGAGAAAGAAAACAAAAAGACTAGAACAGGCACAAAACAGAACAGTAACTCATACCTTTCTGAAATGATACTGTAAATGAAAAATTCCCAGTAAAGTTTTTAAATCCCTTTACCAAGTTTACTATTTCCAGAACTACAAAAGAACATTAAGTTGTTTTGTTTTTTTTCTGAATTAGGGAGACTAAAGGCCTATATTTTTTTCTGCTTTCCTTTAATAACTCCATTTCAAACAAAATTAGACATAGGGAAGGCTCTATTATAAGTTTCCATATTTTGACTAAACTATCTAGTAGCAAATATATCAATGAAAATTATTGTAAATAAATTTAGATACATTTCAAAATTTGTAAGAATTTTACAAACATTCTTGATGTAATTTTGGTGCAATTAGACTTTATCATAATAAAAGCATTACCTTTATTTGGATAACACAATACAGCTGCAACTTCAGAGAGAGAGCAATCATGTTCAACAGCGTATTGGCAGAGGTGTAATGCCTTCTCTGTTCCTGTGCAATGTGTTTCATCCATTAGGATCTCTGCATTATCCCATTGTGATTTGGGTAGTGTTTCACTTATACCTGTCACTGCATAAGCACCTCTACGTAAAATTAATGAAAGTGATTTTATGACATCGCTCTTTAAATTTCAGCACAAAATCTATTAATAATCAATGGTAATTTATACTCTGTAAGCTTTTGAAATTATCATCAAATATTTAAGTAATATTTTAATTTGTTAGTTGATGTTAGAAGAATTAAATTTGCAAAAAGTGCAGTGTAAGTTTATGTACTGCAATGGTCTTTTAAAATGAGAAATTCAAATAAGAAAGGGTGCATAATGTGGTGAAAAAAAGAAACAAACAAAAATAAACAAAAAAAATCTTTTTAAAATACAAAGCTTAAATTGGGTTAAGGGAGCACATCATTCAACAATGTCATATCTCTCAATATTGCAAGTTAGTTTTATCTCCATTTTTTCTATATAAAACAAAATTAATTAAGTACCACTAATTGAGTTATACTACTTGGTTAATTTTCTGACTGATTCATGCGTTGTCAAAAAATTTCAACTTAATCTGAGAATGGGAAGTGGCAGAAAAAAGTGTACAAGAATCTACCCAGACAGACAGACAGACAGACTAACGAATGGAGTGAGTTAATCTAAGCTTTGTTAAAAGAAAAAAAAGCGCACCTAGTAAAGCCCATCTGTCTGCATGCTACACTTCCATCATCAATATCCCAGCTGTCATCACAAACATAGCCCCATTTCCCAGCTCTGTAAACTTGAACCAGGCCAGATGTCAACATCTTGTTGTTGCCTCTTAGACTAAGGAAATAATTGAAATGCAAATAGAAATAACTCATAAGTGGCTATTACAACTTCTAAATATGAAAAAATTAAACTAAACATATACTTGTACCAAATATTACATAGAATTCTGTACGCAGAAAAATATTTAATCAAATTGAAACATTTAGAACAGTGACACCCAACTTTCTTCAGCCCGGGGGCCAAATAAATTGTCATAGGCCACATGATTGAGGAAATGGAAATACAATAGAGCTGATGACATTTTGATTAGAAACAAGTTGTATCCAACATTATTTCTATAGCAACTAGTTGGATGTTTCAAGGTATTTTACTGAAACCAACTTCTGAATGACAGGCTGCAATGGAAGTACACCATTAAAACAGAAACACTTTATGTATTGTTTACAAATAGTCAAATCTGAACAGCAAGCTACCTCTCATGGTGCTACCAAAAGAAGTCAACTAGAAATGGCAAGGACATGGTTCATTTATTTTTTTATCATATATTTTATAATTCCATTTATTGGATTGTGGACAGAAGTTCTGATGGGCCAAGTAAACCTGCATCGCGGCCACCGGTCCGTATTTTGGGCAACACTAATTTAGAAAACTGAATGCAATTTTTTTTATTTGAAAGTCTACCAACCGTATCCATTCCCCAGAGCTTGGAAATGTCAACTTATCTTTAGTAGCAACCTCTCCTCTGCTAGAAGTAGAATTATTTCTAGAGTTAATTCTCGCCTGTAAAACAAAATATGAAAAAAAAAATATTAGCATTTAAATTACAATTGTAAAAACATATTCAATTGTTCTGACAGATCTACTTTAATATCATTGAATATTTGTATAGTTCAGATTTTCATAAACATTCTTAAAACTTGTTCAATAACAAGATGTAGGAGAAATGAAAACACAGTGAAAAGAAATTTTTCAAAAAACTCTGAAGCCTATAATTATGGTAATTAGGAAATAATATTGAGTTTACAAATTCAGGCTTAATGATGCATCATAATGACACTTAAAGGTAATCAAATTGGACATTTGGATTGATTAGGATAGCCTTAATGGCTGAAGAAAAAGTCCAACTCCTTAATAAAGATTAAAAAACTCCTACTTTGGAGAAAACAACACAAACATAAGACATTGTTCCCAGAGAACATCTTTAGCAACAAAAGGTCAAGAAAAAAACTGATGAAAACCTTTCACCCATTTTTCCAAAAGGAAATTGTCTGTATGTATACAAAATAGCTGATAACAAGATGAAATAAGGGGGAACAAAAAAATAAATGAGATAGTTCCTGATTATAATATCAAGTAAATATTGGTATACAAATCTATAAAGTTATCAATAGGAAAAATAAAATTCATATTATACAATAAATATAAATCAAGATTTTCAATTTGACTTTTCCTATAATCTTTCAATTGATCAAAGTCATGTATTTATATACATTTTTTATTATCTAATTATGTTTTTTGGATTATGGTGTAATAGGCACTATATGTATCTTGAACCATTTTCATACTCTTCTTCGTACTCAAAATAAAATCCTTGTTAAAACTGATATTTAAAAATTTAAAATAAGAAATATATCAGATTTAAAACTAATCAAACTTATGCAATGTAAAGATTTGTTAACCAGATAAAGTAAATTAACAAAACATCTGTTTTAATAAAATAAAGTAAGTACATTTTAACTAATAAAAAATGTTATTTTCAAATAATGAAATTATAATAGGCATATATTTACATTAAAAAAAATCTTACCAGTAAATCAGGGTTTCTCCAGTCTGATATTAAAAGAAAAAAAATTTATGAGGCTTTGTAATATTTTTCTTATTTTATTAATGGTTAACAAACAAATATTTTTTTCTAATTTAATCAATTTAAAAATTACTTAAAAGTCCTTTAGTCTTTTCAAATGAGATGAGTAAACATATAAAAGTTTCAAAACATTATTTATAACATAAACAATGGAAATGTAAAAACAAATGTAACGTTAATAGCATTTTTTTCTTTTGAATACAAGGAGGGGTTTGTTTGTTAGAAAGATACTCAGATACTGTTGGTCAAATAAATCTGATTATCCCTATGCACTTAATATTTATATATAGTTTTTTAGCCATACCATCTAACACTACTCTCTGTTGGTTTGGGCTTGATGAATATGAGTAGGATGTCTCATAGTAATGTATATGCCTACTTGTTTCTAACCTGTTGAACTGATGAAAATATAATATTAAAGATAAAACAACGCTTGTGAAACAATTCAGAAATAAAAAATGGTTCTTGTCCATTAATCAAATGAAACGAAAAATAAAACTATTTCATTTTGATATCATCAAAGTCATTAAAAACTGTCCCCAAAAGTAAACAGTTATTTTATAACTGTGTTTCTATGGTCAGATTTACCTAATTTTACCATGGCAACTGTAGGCCTACTGCACACAAAACATTACAAATTTTAAATTAAAAATTGATTTAACTGAGACCTAATGCCCCACTGGGTAGCATTGTGGCTGAGTGGTAAAGTGCTTGGTTTTTTAATTTCAGGATCTCTGGGCACCCAGCTTTAATGGGTACCAGACATTAGTTGGGGAAAAGTAAAGGCAGTTGGTTGTTGTGCTGGCCACATGACACCCTCATTAACAGTGGGCCACAGAAACAGATGATCTTAACATCATCTGCCCTATAGACCGCAAGGCCTGAAAGAAAAGACAAGAAAGATGACGCTTACTATAAGCTATCCCGACAAGACCAACGTCTAATCTTTCGACTCAGGACCGGACACAACAGAATGCGACAACACATGTACCGGAAACTCAAAATTGGAACCAGTGAAATCTGCCCATGTGGAGAATCACCAGAGAATACAGACCACGTCCTCCAAAACTGCTCTCTATACCAAGAGGCTCGTATAAGACATTGGCCCCAAATCACCCCAATAGAAAAGAAACTATATGGAGTGCTCCCTGATCTGGAAACCACTGCGCATTTCATCTCATGTATTGGTCTACTCATCTGAACACTCCAACATAATCAATGAGAACGAAGAAGAAGAAGAAGAAGAAGAAGAAGTTTACTTTACTTTACTTTACAAAAAAAAAAAAACTTCTAGTATAAACATATAAAAAAAAAACAAGAAACCCATTTTTGACTAAAAGGTAAAGTAATTAATGTATTGTGCACTGCTCTACATTCGATAATTGGACTACAAATATTGGCAATATAATCTATCACTTGTTCTCATAATCATGATAATCAAGCGGCTTCGTTATCAGTAAACAGACATGTAGAACTCCATGCATCGATAAAGAAAACACTCATTCAGTCATGGGCGTAGCAAGGAGGAGATGGAATTTTGTGACATTTTTAGTGGCCCCCGAAAGGGGATAAGACGCTATTTTGTGTGAAATGTCTGACCGTCCGTCCCGTTTAGATCTCGTAAACTAGAAAAGATAGTGAAAATCCGATATCATAATATTTTAGTCCTTTCATAGTTCTGATGCAAAGGCTACTTTTTTTTTCTAAAAGAGAAAAATCTAATTTTTTAAATCACTTATGCCAGCAGTTTTTTCATAAAAATACACCACTTTTACAACTATTCACTGTTAATAGTAACAAACACGGGAGGCTCTTTAGTAGGGGAGATGACCAATTACCATATTTTTAACACATTTATGCAAATGGTTTTAGACTTTCTTTTAAAAAATATTTTTTTTACATTTTTATTGTTACATTATGTAAGTTCTGTCCTACTGACTAATACATTTACCCAAAAATAATGTTTACTTTTTCTTAAAGAGAAAAAATCTATTTAGTATGCATATAAGTTGGGCATAATTTAAAACAACAATTAATAAGTAGGTTTTCATATTATCGCGTGAACTGCAGTCTGTACCTGTGTAGCATCGTGCACATAACTAAATTTATTAAACAATCCTCTGCCCCAGCGTAGCCAAGGGAAGTTTTTAGGATTAAACCCCTCTCTTATATTTAACAAAAAAAACGTATGCAAATGAAAATCCCCAAATTCCAAGAGCACAGCCAAGGGGGATTTTGATTTAAAACCCCTATCCGAATTTTTTTTTTACGATAAAACCCCCTCTTCAGTATAACACTTAAGCATACATCAGTCACCAGATTCTTTGAGCGTAACTAAGAGGGAATATGTTTAACTCCCTTCAGAGGGCTTTAAGTTAAGATCCCATCCAGTGGGTTTTGAGTTTAACCCCCCCCTCCAGCGGGGTTTGAGGCTAAAAGCTACCTTTCCAAATAAAAAAAAAAGCAAAGTAGTCACTAAAAATTCTATGAGTTTAGTTAAGGGGGGCTTTGAGTTTAAACCCCACTCCTTTTGAGGGTTTTAAGTTTAAAATCACCTCCAGATGGTTTTGAGTTTTAAATCCCCTACAGATAGTTTTGAGGTTGAAATCCCCTCTTCAATATTATTCTAAAGCAAACTACAGTCACCAAAGTCTATTAGCGTAGCTAAGGGGGGTTTTGGTTTGTTTTTTTTTAAATCCAAAGGTTTTTTTAGTTTAAAACCCCCAACAGATGGGTTTGACGATAAAACTTTCCTTTTCGATCTAAAATGTAAAGCAAACTACAGTCACCAAATTCCAAGAGCGTAGCCAAGAGAGGCTACACATTTCTACCAGTCGATGGGCTCCATTAATAAAGTGTAGTGAATAGCATGGAAATTGAACAAAGAGTAAATGTGGCAGAACAAAGATGGCTAAGACAGATTTTAGGAGTCAGTTATAGAGATCGGGTTTCAATCAAGGAACTTGTTCTCCAACAAAATTAATAACGCATACCAAGAGTTGCGATGACATGGAGGACATAACGAGGAAAGCGCAAACAGGGACGTCCTCGTATATCTTGGCGCCATACTTTCATGGAGGACCTCAGAGCAGTAAACACTAGGTGGGAAGATGCTTCAGACATTGCCAGTGACAGACTTTTGTGGAAGCAGATTAGGTTTTTTATTAATTTTTTTTTTAATAGCAGTATAATGCATTTTAGATACCTCAGAATAGTGCATGTCGGAGGGGCTCCGCCCCGAACCCAGCTGGGGGAGCTCACAGCGCTAAATAAGCCTAAATAACTTATACCTTATAAGCTACTACAAAGTCGAATAAATGCTCTTTCTGCCCTAGTGACTAGCATTGAGCAGGTTGTCCGAATCAGCCATTAAAACCTACACGGATAGAAGCATCGATAAGATAATAATAATAATAAAATCTATTATAGTGTGCTAGCACGCATTTGTAATATATCGTCGTATAGTTATAGTTATAAATTACTGAGGGTTTATTTAAAAAAAAAAATACATATCCACGTGTTTATCAAGTTGAATCAGGCTGATGACAAAATGGATCGAATATTTTTTTGTCTTTGTAATCAGTACAAGAAGTACTAAGAGTGTTAGACATTTATAGTTTGTATTGTCGCCGCTTTAAAGCAATAATAATTTCTCCACCTTTTGTTTTCACCATATCCCCTACTAGAAATGTAATCCTATTTAGACAACTCTAATGTTCAACACGGAGGAGTGTACTATATTCATAGGTTGCGAAAAACTTGTTCATATAGTCGAAGATGGTTACTTACTCAGTCTTTGAGACTATTACGACGTATCTGTGTATATTTCAATTACAAGCCTACTCGACCTCTTGACCTCTCTAGTTTCTCTTGTGACAATCCATGTTTTCAAGTGCTAGCTTATTACGCCCAATTCTTAGTACGCTGCATGTTCAAGAGGATACTCATTACGTATAACAAAAAAAAAAGTCACTAATGACCAAGTAGTTGTCCATTGCAGATTGACGTCAACTTTTATGGGTGTGATTTTTTCCCAAAGATATACATAAACAGTCAAATTTCTAGAAAAATTGTTAGACCCGTTTTCAAGATCTGTGTCAACTCGTGTATTTTTATTTTTTTTGCTTTTGTTGTTTTTTAATCAATGAAGAATTAGCAGTTGATAATTGGAATTGGAATTTTAAAAAGTCAATGCTGGTAGTTTCATACACTATTTTTATAAGTATTTGTATAGCTCAGTGACTAACGCGTCGGCCTTCCATAATGAAGGTTCGAGATACCGATTCGAATTCAGACTCTAGCAACTTAAAAAAAACCTTTAAAAAATCAGTTCGAAAACATTCTCGTAGTGCCACCCCTCCAGAAACTGGCCCACTAATGTGTTTGAATCATATTGCACTGAGCATTCTAAAAGCACGAGTTGCGCTAAACATAAATAATTAATAAACATATTTCCTATTGTACAAACTAATTATTGTCCATGTAGATCTATTAACAAGCAAAATCTATATAAAAAAATCAACTACCTACTTTTTAAAAAATCGTATAAAGGGGAAAGAACTGTACATTTACAACCATATATCAAAACAGTAAAAGATTTTTTCACTTATCTATATCAATCAAAATTAATTAATTAATACTAATTAATTAAAAAATAAATACTTTTTTTTATTGATTCATGTTTTGTTATGGATAATGAATAATTGTGCAAAGTTTCCACAAGACCACAGAGTGGGGGAACAAAACGTATACAAACTTTGTAGCAGAAAGACAGACGGTGTGAGCTGATGTAAGATTTGCAAAAATTTAATTACATAATGGATTCAAAATAATTGATGCAATTTCACTCAGGTAAGCTATGTATTTTTAAAGATATTTTTATACATGACTTGCTTCCAATCAAAACGAGCTACACGACCCCGCACATTTAAAGTAGACAAGCTTAAAGACGGCAATATTGCAGCACAGTTCCAATTGAAACTAAAGAACCGCTTCGGGGCTCTTGCAGATATACTAACCCTTGAAGAAGAGTGGGCCAACTTTAAAGAGACCACTATTGAGTGCGCGGAAGAAGTTATCGGAAGGAGGCGAGGATCATACAAGGAACGGTGGATACAAGACAGAACATGGAAATTGATAGATGAGAGGAAAGAGGCCAAACGTAGACGAGATCAGAAAAATGAAACACAGGATCGCAGGCTAGCGAAAGAAGCCTATAGGGAAGCAGATCTGAAAGTAAAGAGAAGCTGTCGGCGAGATAAACGGGACTGGATTGAACAGAAGGGTCAAGAGGCACAAGCAGCTGCTAGCAGAAATGACTCAATAACTCTCCATCGTTTTGTCCGAGATCTCACTGGAGCAAAGAGTGGACATGGAGCACCGATAAAAGACAAGCAAGGCAAAACTTTGCTAACAAAAGAAGAACAGGATGCAAGATGGGTGGAGCACTTTAAAGAGACTCTTAACCAACTGTCGCCAGACCTGACTTACACATTCAAGGACCCCTCTCCGGACAATGATCTCAAGATCAAGACAGACCCTAGAACTGCTGAGGAGGTTACCATGACCATTGCAGTGTTAAAGAACAACAAAGCACCAAGGCTCAACATGGTGTTAGCAGAAATGCTAAAACATGGGGGACAGTGCATTGTTAAAAGAATGACTGATCTCTTAAATCTCTGTTGGCGAACTTCAAAAGCCCCTGAGGACTGGCAAAAAAGAGTGATTGTAAAGCTTCCAAAAAAAAAGGGCAACTTGGCAGACTGCAACAACTGGAGGGGCATTACTCTCCTCTCTGTCCCAGTCAAAGTTTTCAGCACTTTTTGTTGAGGCGGCTTCAATAGTCTTTAGATGAGAAACTCAGAGAAGAACAAGCAGGCTTCCTAAGAGGCAGATCATGTGCAGAATATCATAGAACAAAGTCTTGAGTACCAACAACGGCTAACGATCAGTTTCGTAGACTTTAAGAAAGCGTTTGATAGTGTCCATCGAGAATCACTATGGAAAATAGCTAGAGAATACGGCATCCCAGAAAAATTCGTCCAGATCCTGCGACACCTATACAGTCAATCTAGTTGCTGCATTAAAACAGAAGAACAACAGAGTTTTTTAACATCGAGATAGGTGTGAGGGGTGAATCTTATCTCCCTTCCTTTTCCTCCTAGCCTTCGACTACATAATGGGGAGAGCAATGAACCAGACTGCCTTTGGTATTCCATGGCGTGAACAAAATAGAATAACGGACTTGGACTTTGCTGATGACGTTGCACTACTCGGGGCTACAAATAAAGGCATACAAGAAATGACGGAGAGCCTAGATAGAGAAGGAACAAAAATTGGCCTCCGCATAAACTTAGATAAGACCAAAATTTTGCGAGTGGGACATATGGCAAAGGGTGCCCCCGTCAGACTTGGCGAGTCAAAGCTTGAAGAGCTGGACAAGTTCACTTACCTTGGCAGCATCATAACAAATGATGGGGATGCCTACCATGATGTAGCGTGCCGAATAGGAAAGGCAGGGAGCATTTTCCAAAGGCTGCAGCCTATTTGGACAAGCCAAGCCATTGGGCTCGAGACAAAAATACACTTTCTTAACACGATTGTCATCCCAACTGCAACTTATGCATTTGAGACATGGAAGTCATCTGTCAAAATTGAGAAAAGACTAAATGTGGCTCAACAAAAATGGCTGAGACGGATTTTGGCGGTCAGTTACACAGATCGGGTCTCAAACAAGGAAATCCTATGATGAACTGGGAGTCGACCACTTTGTGAGGTTGTAAGAGAACGTCGCATGAGGTTTGCGGGACATGTTCTCTGACAAAATGAACTACGTATACCAAGAGATGCGATGACATGAAGGCCAATACGAGGAAATCGCAAGCAGGGACGTCCTCGTATTACTTGGCGCCACACCTTCATGGATAACCTCAAAACAGTGGACACCAGGTGGGAGGAGGCTCCAGACATTGCAAAACGACAGATCTTAATGGAGACAGCTTGCTGCCCAATGCGCCGAACGGCGCGGGAGGACCTAAGTCTAAGTAAGTAATCTGCCTACGGCTACCATCAGTGATCGGTAGATTTATCTTGACTATCCAGCCAGCCAAGTTAAAACGAAACAATACAGTATTTGTAAATGTACCTTAGTGTCAAGAGATCGAAAGGGCAATCACCCTTCAGAGAAACACGTAATTTTAATTTTACAAAGAGAATTAGATGAATTACAGAAATGGGAATCAAATTGGAGCATGTCTTTCCACCCAGAAAAATGTCAGTTGTTAAGAGTAACAAAAAAACTAAAACAAATTAATTCCACTTATCTTATTCATGGCAAACCAGTAACACAGACTAAAAACTCAAAATACCTAGGTGTTATAATAAATGAAAAACTGTCATGGAATCCACATATTGATGAAACTATAAAAAAATCCAACAAAGCATTAGGGTTTATTAAAAGAAATTTTTATAAATCAAATAAGAACATAAAACTAAAATGTTATTTAACCTTGGTTAGGCCAATAATAGAATATGCATCCACCGTGTGGGACCCCTCAACTCAAGAAAACATTAAGAAACTGGAACAAACACAAAATAGAGCAGTGAGATTCATAACAAACGAATATTCACATTTGACTAGGGTAACACCTTTAGTAAAATCACTAAATTTAGAAAGCCTTCAGGACAGAAGACTCAAAAGTAAAGTAGCAATTATACATAAAACACTGAACCATAATCTTCAAATACAAAAACAAAATTTAATAAAATACTCTGAAAGACACAAAAATAAAGGCACATTCCTCGTCCCATATGCTAGGACAAATTTGTACAAATACTCCTTCTTCCCTAGTGCTATTAGAGCATGGAATGGGTTGCCTGAGCTAGCCAGAAAAACCAGTGACTTGGCAGAATTTAAGTCATTGGTTAATATGCATGACTAAATGCATGACGCGTAGGACGTAATCATCTTCTTTTTTGAAGTAACGTCTGTATTATATAAGATAAGATAATACTGTACGATCTGCTTCATTAAATAGGATTGATACAATGTTATTGTATTCCTATCGTACGTATAATTGGTAACTAGCTGTTACTACTCTTGTCTATTTTACAAGGTTTTATATCAACTCTGTCTGTCTGGTAAAAAAGCTTGTACACGTTATTTCTACCACACCCAATATAAGATCAAGTGGAAATTTTGCACAATAATGTTTAATTACACCTGACAATAGAAGAATCACTATAAGGAAATGGCCAATTAGTTAATTAACTATTGGTATTAATAATTTGTTTTGGTATCGAACAAGGGAAAGATTCTATTTGACAGATGTGGTGGTATAAGTTGAGTTAGTCCCCTTGAAGAAGATTGAGTCCTGAGTGAACAATCTTTTTTTAAGCATTCAAAAAGATAAAACGGTAACATTTTACACAGATACCACCTCCCCCCCCCCCCCCGGGTACCAGCTGACTTCGACAAGTGATAGGACCATAGCGCATTAAGAAAGCTAAAAGCATGATATTGCTATTAAAAAAAAAAGATAGGTAAAAATATTTCTAATGGCACGGATTTATTATATTTAGTCTCGATGTAATAAACATTTAATTACATGACTGATCCAAATCAATTGATACAATTACATTTAATGCAAACTTTTTTTTCTCTTTTTTTAAGCATGTATTTATTTTGTGAATGTAAAGGCAAGGTGCTTCGGGCAGGATAATTTAGCCCATGTTAGGCCTATAATGGCCTAGTGGTTTATTTTATTTTTTGTGACTTTTTGGAAAAATGGTTATGTATGCTTCCAAACGCTGTAGTAAGAATCAAAAAGATTCACAAGGAATATCAGTTTATATATGAATTATATTTTAAAATTTAATTTAAAAGGATTACCAGTTTGTATTATTTTTATTTCGTTCTATGTTATAGGTTCACAGCACACACTACATTCTTAACAAAAACGTGTTTTATTTCGCATTTTATGTGTGTGGTAAATATGTGTACTTAAAAACATCCTGTAGACCAAGGTTCATTATAATGTGAAGTAAATTATATAAACTCTCTAGCATTGTTTTTCATTTTTCTGCGTGACTAATAAATCAACATCCATTCTACATTTCACACTTAACTGGACTGACATGGCGTATTCCATCATTTCAATGTACCGCATTCTTAAGACAATTTTTTAACCACATGTACAAAACTTACTGCTATGCACAACAACAAAAACAAACAACAAAAATATTTCTTAAAAATTTTAAAAAAAAAAATTATCAAAGGGAAGAACTACAATCACTGCCCTAACTCTAAATACTGCAGAAATAAGCTCCCTTTTCATATAAAACAACATTAATTACCACTAATTCATTAGCAAATCGGTTATTTTTTTTTTTATAAATTAACGTTGTGTTAACAACTATGAATAGTTTTGCCAAATATCTACTTGATTTGAAAATGGGAAGTTTGAGAATAGAAAGGGTATACAAAACGTAATAATGAGAATACATCCACATATACATTCACATCTCTCAATAAGTAGCTATTATTTCCCTTTTTCAATACCAAACACAATAATAAATTACCAATAATTAATTAACTAATTTGTAATTGATTAATATTTTCTTAGATAGGCTACAACAAATAATCGTGCAAAGTTTCAGCTTGATGCGAGAAGTCGTGTGGGAGAAATAACGTGTACAAACATTGTAGCAGACAGACACAGAGTTAATATAAGCTTTGTAATAAATAAATACCAAAATATGTAGGTCTACAGTTGTCTACACAGTTTAGTAGTAGCTATAGAGCCCAGTCATGGAATGCAGAATGCAGACAGACTGCATGGGCTCTAGGTTTTCTTGCGCTTAGATAATTAACCCCTACTCTGGCATGTTTTTTTTTAAATGAAAAGAGTAATGACCTATTAATATATGGTGAACCAATTCAATGCATTACTTCTGTGGTCTCCTAACTCTTTTCAGTCTTTTCAAGGACGTAGCCAGGGAGTTGTTTAGGGGGTTCAACCCCCGCCCCCAAAATGAAATCCCCCCCCCCGCAGGAGGGGGGAGACGGACTTTAGTGACTGATTTTTGCTTTGATTTTGTTTATTTTAGGTGAGATTTTAATACTAAACCATCACTTGCTCTAGCGCAGCCAAGGGGGGGGGGGGTGAGATTAAAACCCCTACCAGGGGGTTTTCAGTTAAATTCCCCTTTTCTATAAAACAAAACCAAAAAAAATGCAAACGACAATCCCCAAATTCAAAGAGCATAGCTAAGGAAGATTTTGATTTTAAAACACCCTCTTCAATAAAAAAAAACAAATTACACACTGAAAATGCTATGAGCGTAGCCAAAGGGTTTTGAGTTTAACACTCCCCCCCCCTACACACACACTTTCAGCGGGGTTTAAAGCTAAAAAAATACCTCTTCAATATAAAAAAAAATTAAATTACACAGTCCAAATTCTATGAGTGTAGCTAAAGGGGGTTTTGAGTTTAACCCCCCACCCCTCAAGTGGGGTTTGAAGCTAAAAAAATACCTCTTTAATATAAAAAAAAGCAAATTACACAGTCAAAAATCTTTGAGCGTAACCAAAGGGGTTTTAAATTTAAACCCCCCTCCAGTGGGGTTTGAAGCTAAAAAAAATACCTCATCAATATAAAAAAAAATGTAAATTGCACACTAAAACTCTTTGAGCTTAGCCAAGCCAAAGGAGGTTTTGAGTTTAAACCCCCCTCTTCCTCATGTCTTTTTTTTTTAAGTTAAAAACCACTCCAGATTTTTTTTTTTTGAGTTTAAAATCCCCCTACAGAGAGTTTTGAGGTTGAAAACCACCTCTTTAATATTATTCTAAACCAAACTACACTTACCAAATTCTATGAGCGTAGCTAAAAGGGGTATTGAAGAGAAAATCCCCCTCCCCCCCCCAAAAAAAAAGCCTGGCTACGCCCATGAGTTATCACTGTTGTAGGTTATCCTATTTTGAAACAAAGGGAAAGTTCGTGTAATCCGTAACGCCGGCTATTACATCCGATTAACCGATGTCGACAAAGTTTGGGCCATTTTCCCGTTTTAGATCTAGTATTTAGATCCAGGCCCCCATTACTATTTTTTAAAGTATAATTGTATACATTGCAATAAATTAAATCTCTAAATACGGATTTTGATTTTCCTCAAAACAACAACAACAAAAAAAAAAACAGAGAAATAAAACCACTTGGTATCTAAATCATTCATTTAAAAAATAAATAATTGCAAATCAATTTGAATAATACTAACCTCAAGACGACTTTGAACATCAAAGGCTGTTGGTCGTCGAGTGTTTCTTCCTACTTGTCGTCCTTGATTTGATCTATTTCGCTCTCTTTCTTGTGAAGAACGATTCCTATTTCTCTCTAATTGTGACCTAGTTCGCTCTCTTTCTTGTGAAGAACGATTCCTATTTCTCTCTAATTGTGACCTAGTTCGCTCTCCTTCTTGTGAAGAACGATTTCTATTTCTCTCTAATTGTGACCTAGTTCGCTCTCTTTCTTGTGAAGAGCGATTCCTATTTCTCTCTAATTGTGACCTAGTTTCTAGTGATGTTCTACTTCTGTTGCTCTAATTTAGCGAAAAAGGAGAAAAATGTAGTATAAGATTTTGTTTTGGTGTCAATTCCTATTTTTAGTTCAAAAATATTTTAAAACTTAAAATTCATATTCATATAAAAAAAATAAAGAGAAAAAAATAGCCAGTATGAGGATCGCAATCACAAGATTCGTGTTATTAGGGTGACGCTCTGTACATATAGCTACCCAGTCATATATCTATGTTGAGTGGTAAAGCGCTTTGTTTTCGAACCGAAGGGTCCCCTAGGTGAAGATTTTTAATTTCGGGATTTTTAGGACGCCTTTGATTACACCCAGGTCTAATGGGTACCTGACATTAGCTGGTTGTTGTGCTGGCCACATGACACCCTCGTTAACCGTCGGGCATAGAAACAGATTACCTTTACACCATCTGCCCTATAGATCGCAAGATCTGAAAGGGATACTTTACTTTTGCATCGTCGAGGCGTTGCCCATATGGCTGCCATAAGAAGCAAGGCATTGCCTATGAGTTATTGAGCTATCAAAGTCTACTCCGTACGAGTATAAAGCTTCATTTTATCTCCGACGTTTACATTAAATAGGAATTCAGTGCCATAAAGTGGCACTGCAGGCTCGCAGAATATAAGAGGAAACAAAGTCTACAAGTTAGTTATAAGTAAAATGTAATAATAACTATGTCAACTAATCGACAAACTCATTGTGTTACTCTAATGTGGCCGAATAAAGGAAAGCCAAATCCTTAATAGATTATTCTGTCTCTACTTCTCACTGCCACTATCAGAGCTTCTTGTTCGTATTAATTAAAGTTCTAATTTGGATAGCTATTAGCCCTCTCTCTGTCTGTATCTCTCTCTCTCTCTCTCTCTCTCTGTCTTTCTCTTCACTCCTTTCTGATTATATGCAGACCTAAAAAATACGTATATACTTAATCCAAATAATTGAGGCCTACTCTGTATAGCGGTTTGGAACAGCGGAAAAACAAAACAGCACACTTTTTTCTTAAGCACAGACAGCAAAAGAATTACAGCTCAGACAGACAGACAGACATGACAGACAAAAAAATATGTTTAGATGAAAAGAGAACTAGAGAATAATATCAAATTAAACATAGCATTTGTCATATATATAAGGTCGTATGTTTCTTTGGCCAAGGGTTAGAAAGCATGGTGTCGTGTGGCCAGCACAACGACCAACTGCCTTTACTTTCCCTAACTAAGGTCAGGTTACTCAGGAACCCGTTATAGGTGGGTGGACTCAGGGTCGTCCTAAAATTCCCGATATTCAAAATCCCAGTCTTCGTCGAGATTCGAACCCAAGATCCCAGGTTCGGAAGCTAAGCGCTTTACCACTCAGCCACTATGCCCCCCATGACCTTATGAGACGGGCAGTTAAATAATGGAGGATGAAGAAGTGTATTTGTAAATTGAAGTCAATATGTTTGAGAAAATGGTTTGGAGTGAAACTGAATCAAAAACAATATGTTTGTTGATGGAGGATCTTCATGTATATGTAAATGTATATGGTAGGAGGAATTTGTTCACACTAAGAGATTCCTCATTTCATGTGTTATACTTTATTCATTTAGTAATAACGCTTATTAGATAGTTTGAAAATCATCTAATAAGTCATGAATATAACTAACTACTTTCGAAACATTATTAAACTTTACACAATGCACTTGAAGACAGATATAATTGGATGCATATCTTGTGGCATATAATTTGTGGGCCAGATTATATAGAAATGCTTTTTGACACCCAGTACGCCCCGTACTTACTTCTATGCTAAGAGATCAAAATTATAACTTTTAAGCATAAAATTAATGTTCGACATACCCGTTCTTTATGTGCCGAGACTGATGAGAGGAAATATATAGTCAACAAAGAGAGAACACATAGTTTGTAAATCATTTCTAAATTGTATTTCATCCAATGCTGGGCACTTGCAGAGAAATATTGCGTTTGGACTCGTAATGATCAATTTCTGTGTCTATTGACACAATCCTATAAGGTATCTTCAAAATTATCTAGATGTCGCTATTTACACTCTCTACTAGACTCTACTTAGCAATGAGAAGTTCTACGGGTCTGCATTGCAGCCGAGTTCAACAGACAAACACCACAGCGCGACGTAAGCTAATTAATACAGCGGCTTAAAGTTGACGTCAAATAACAAAACAAAACAAAACGGAACAGATTACAATTGAAAGCAAGACCAAAGAGAGAGAAATACTGACAAGTAGTGACAAGTTGTGACAATAGGTTGGAGGGGATAGGACCTACACTGAGAGATGAGTAATGCGTGAATACTCAAGCACTTTTTTGTTTATGTTCCTTTAAGGTACTTAGAATTAAGAGATTCAGGACATTGGGTTAAGAGAGAGAGAGAGAGAGAGAGGTGTTAGTGAAAAGAAATAGTTTAAGTGGCTTTACAGCTTGACACCAGTTAGTAGTATCTCAATGCCAAGTTTTAGTGTTGTAGGCCCATGAGTAAGAAACAAAATTTCCATGCGTAATTATCATGTGTTCATTAGGAAGTATAATATATAAAAAAAAAACTTACCTGCTAAAGCTTGTCTAAAAATAGCATTTGACAAGTTCTATAATGAAGGACAAAGTAAAGTACATATATGGTTGTATGCGGTCGGTGATAGGTGCATTCTTTCTGTCATGGGGTTCTTATTTTATCTGGGTAAACCCAACTGAATTTAGTGTCCGTCTGTAGACTCACACAGGCAAGACGGGTATGTGTAGATAATATTGTACCATAGATGGCAAGTTTCTTATATAGACCATGTTAGACAGTCTGACGATGTGAATGTAGAACATATAGATTAGACATAGAATTAAAGATTTCGCTATTCACTTCGGGCTTTCCACTCTTTAAATAGACCAAATAATTGTTACTAAGGCATGTTTATTGAAGTGTATTCACATTAATGCTTACCTGTAGGTGATACTAGGAGATAATTTTTACAAAACAAAGCTGAGGATATAGTTCTGGGTAGCTATCAATTGAATGGTTATATGTAATGTAAATTTGAATGGTTATATGTAATGTAAATGTAATGGTGTATCAGGGGGGTGGAAAGCCTTTTGCAATCGAGGGCCACATTTAAAAAATTTGGGCATATATATATATATATATATTATAAAGTAGAATGTGAGGTGTATGTATGTTACTTATAGACATCAAAACCGCTTGACCAATCTTGATAAAACTAGGCAGGAATGTTCCTTGGGTACTAACTTAGACCATAGTGTATGTATTGTAGCCCTAAAACAAACTTAAGACCCTAAAAAAAAAAAATAAAGTTGTCCGACTCTATTAAAGCTATAGTATTTTATGAATCTAGGCCATGGTTAACAATGTTGAAATGAGAAAAGATCGAAAGGATTTGTACCTAGATCTAATTTTAAGAAATACACTTTGCGCAGATAGTTTTTTACTTTGACACATGAAAATACAAAAGACGGTCCATTTATTTCATTATATCATAAAATTAACCTTTAATTTTGTGTTTCAAAAGCATTTTTTACATAAATCAGTACCTGATATCTGTGACTACAGATTTCCTGACGAACATTCTTTCATTAGACAATACCGTAATGAATCGCGTACTAAAAATTAATTCGTTTACTTGTTTACTTTATAATCCCATCCCTAGATCTAAAACTCTAATTCCACTCTAAGATGATAAAACTTCTCTTCGCACAGATAGTTTTATGCTTTAACACATAAACATATTGTTCACTTTATAATCCCATTCATTTAACAAAGCTATCGCTCTTTTCGTTTTTAATAGATAAGAATGTATCGGCTTCGGGTAAACCCATTTTCGCAAAACTAATTTTATTTTCGTAGCGAAAGAGAAATAACGTGAAAGGATCATTATTTAGCTAAGTTTAACATACATCTAAATCCAATCCACTACATTAGTCAACACAAACTTAGACCCGCAGGCCGCGGGTAATGCCAGGCTAGTATATATATATATAAATACCTCTTCAATAAAAAAAACAGTAGTTTTAGTTTAAAAACCCCAACAGATGATTTTGTCGATAAAACTTCTTTTTTCGATATAAAATCTAAACCAACCACAGTCACTAAATCCCAAAAGCGTATTCAAGAGAGGTTACACATTTTTACACATTAATAAAGTGCATTGCAGTAAATAGTCATCAGCCGAAATAAAAAAAAACCCACTATTTGTGGCTCAACAAAGATGGCTAAGACAGATTTTAGGAGTCAGTTAAAGGGTCTAAATCAAGGAAATCCTATGCCGAACTGGGAGTCGACCCCTTAGTAAGATTGTGACAGAGCGTCGCATTAGGTTTGCGGGACATGTTCTCCGACAAAATGAATTACGCATAAGAAGAGTTGCGATGACATCCTAGTACAACTTGACGCCACACATTCATGGAGGTCCTCAGCGCAGATGGGGAGAGGCTTCAGACATTACCAGTGACAGATTGTTATGGAAACAGCTTGACGGCAAATGCGCCGATTGGCGCGGAAGGGTCTAAGTCAGTAAGAATAGCACATTAGGTTTTTGAAATAAAACTCTTTTATAGCAGGACAATGCACTGTAGATACCTCAGAATATGCATTTTGTTGGCTTTCAATACCAGAAATAGCTCCTAGTGCTCTCCAGACCCCCTTGCTAGTAATGGTGGGGAATCTACAACTCCACTAACTTCAGGAAGAACCTATTCTAGGGCACAATAAACATCTTCCGAGAGAATGAAGGGTCGGAATGTAATAAAGATTATGTACACACACACACATAAATACATATAAATATTTTTTTTCGCGGGGTGGGGTTCGGGAGGGGGAGAAAAAATCTACCCCCAAACCCTCCCCCCGAAAAAAATCCTGGCTAAGCCCATGATATATATATATATATATATATATAAACATGGGCGTAGCCGCCCCCCCCCCCCCCCCGAAATGAAATATCCCCCTTAAAAGGTCGGAATATAGTGACTGATTTTTTGCTTTGATTTTGTTTATTTTAGATGAGACTTTAATACTAAACCATCACTTGCCCCAGCGCAGCAGAGGGGATTTTAAGTTTAAAACACCCTACCAGTGGGTTTTGCAGTTAAACTCCCTCTTCTGTAAAACAAACCAAAAGAAAATGCAAACAACAATCCCCAAATTCCAAGAGCATAGCTATGGAAGATTTAGATTTTAAAACCCCCTCCGAAATTTACGCTACCCCTCCTCTTCAATATAAAAAAAAAGCATGTTACACACACTCAAAATTCGATGAGAGTAGCCAAAGGGGTTTTGAATTTAACCCCCCTAGCTCCTTTCAGCGAAGTTTGAAGCTAAAAAATACCTCTTCTATTAAAAAAAAAGCAAATTACACACTCAAAATGCTACAAACAAGTTACAAACAGGCCTATTGAAGAAAATGTATCACAAGGAACAAATAGGCTTTATTTGCAATGTAGTAAGGGTTTATAAATTCATATTAGAGTATTTTTCAAATAAAACATTATTCAAAAGGTTCTTGAATTTAGATATTTTTGGCGTTTAACCATCGTTCTGTTGATGTCTTATGTCTTAATTTTCTTGTATGTTAACGTTTATTATTAATGTATTAGTTAGAAGTTAGGCAATCCATCGCTGAGTACCGGCACCTATTTTTTTTATTACAAAAAAAAAAAAAAAAAAAGCACTGAATATAAGTGAGTTTTTTTTTAGTTTAGGCACATCGATACAATTTAGGCCATGTCGTGCCCAGGGTCCTAAGTTGTAAACGATGGAAACAAAGAGAGGAGAGAGAATACCTAGACTGTATGGTGGTGCTCACACTAGGAACACACGTAATCATCATCTTTTTTTAAGTAACGTCTGTATTTTATAAGATAAGATAAGAAGAACTGTATTTGGAATGTTGATGTTGGTACCTTAATAGATTTATCCGAATATATTAACACTAACGTCGATCTCCATGAGAAATAAAAGGGCCTCAATTTTCTTGTATGTATAAGGAATTGACGTCTACTATGCTACTAGAAGCACTATGTACGAATTCACGACAATGCTTTAGATTAGTACTAAAGTTTAAGGTGTATAAGATGTTGTTGTTGTTTTTTAATCACGATATGTTGCTTTTAAAGAGAATATTATAAAATCTTAAAACAATTTTATACTGGCATTAATGCTGCCCTTTCTGTGGCCGGCGGCCCAACTGAGGCAATTGTGTACCGGCCCACACGGCATTTAAAATTGCCCGAATGCTTATATAGCCACTTCTTTCCTGATAAGAATTAATTATTTACTCCCTATTTTAAGGAAACATATAAGTTTAAGCATTTGTAAAATGTTGTTTTAGCCACTCAGATCTTTAGAGTAATACTGAATTAAATGCATAATTTTGTACGATTGTACATTTAGTTTAGATCTGGAACTTATCTAGATTTGAAGTAACGTCTGTATTATATAAGATAGTACATTATCGATAACTATGGGATTTTTTTGCATTTATTATGATATATATTCCTGATGTTTCAGACATAATTCAAGTTTGGCAGCTTTTTAATGTTAGATAACTCTAAAATAGTTTTATAACTAATCATGGCCTTTAAGAGTTCAGTGATCACATTCATGTGTAAGATTTGTTGCAGGACTAAATATAATCCGGTAAATGATTTAAAATATTTAGAGTCTAGATCCAAATCCTGATTTTATTGTTTTCTTCAGATTTAGTCATGATTGATAATCTAAACCCCTCTATTTTCGGGAACTAGATTGAAAGATTCTAGATATATGAAGTAAGACTGAAGTCTAGAGACACTAGACTAGTCTAGTTCACTAGTCTAGAGCAGCGGTTCTCAACCTTTTGAGATTCAAGGACCACTTAAAAATGTGTGTCTCAGCCACGGACCACTACTAAAAATTTTTCTACTGGCGCACTAGAAATTTATATAGTTTTATAAAAAAAATATAAAGTTGATATTTAAAATTATTTATTTTATATTTTAATAAATGTTTGAACCTTTTCATCCTTTTGTAATGAACAAATATCAGTCTTACTGCTAACAATAGTTCGGATTAGAAACAATGCTACATTTAATTTTAGTGCGAGCCTTGAGCTTGCAAATTTGAGCACAGCTTGTCCAAACGAGGTGTAATGCTTGAAAGACTCAGTCGGAGTTCATCTTCGACTTCAAGCCGTGAACGATATTTTGTTTTAATTGTAACCAGTGCAGAAAATCCACATTCACAAAGATATGATGTTGCAAAGGGTAAAATTATTTTGAAAGCTTTCTGAGACAGTTCTGGATACTCATGCGAAGCTTGTGTCCAAAACTTCATCAAGCTCACTCTCGGATGCATCATCTTCAACGTAGTATCACTGGTCAGTTCAATGAATTGGTTTAATTCCGATGGTGGTAAATTTAATGAATCAATGTGTGCAAGAAACGGACTGGAAACCCACGAAAAACTCTCAACGTTCAAATCACCAAAGTAGAAGTTAAATTGATCCAGCAATAATTGAACATGTTCAGAAATCAATTTCACCAACTCGGGCTTGTTGATTTCAGCATTTTCTGGTTTCTCGGTGAATTCATGCAATTGATCAAACATTTCAAAGTTACCCTGAAATAATCTTGTCTTCCACAGAGCAAGTTTTTTCGTAAAAGCAGACACTTTATCATTGAGGGTAATTAAGTTTGTGTGCTTCCCTTGCAGAGATGAATTGAGTTTATTCAGCTGTTCAAAAATGTCGGCCAAGTAAGCCAGAACAGCAACCCATGAATTTTCATTCAAATGAACAACAAGCTGTGAATTTTTCCTAACAAGAAACTCTCGCACAGCATCACGTAATTCAAACAGTCTGTTAAACACTTTTCCCCTTGATAACCAGCGAACTTCAGTGTGCATCAGTAACTGCTCATGATCAAAATCCATATTCGAACATAACGTAGCAAAGAGACGAGAATTCAATGGATGAGCCTTGATGAAATTAACGATTTTTATGGCCTGATCAAAAATAGATTTCAAGTCCGCGTTCATTCTTTTACTCGCAAGACTTTCCCGATGAATCATACAGTGCGTAAATGTGGCAGTTGGCACATTAGAACGCACACGTTCCCACAAGCCTGTTCGTTTTCAAGTCATTGCTGCAGCACCATCCGTGCACACTCCGATACACCAGGACCATTCGATGCCATTGGCTGCCATAAAATTATCAAGGATAGCAAAAAGTTCTGCACTTGTTGTGTGACCTGGACAAGCTTTACAAAACAAAAAATCTTCTTCAACTTCATCCATCCAGATATATCTGACATAAGCCATTAATTGTGCCTGGCCGGAAACATCCGTTGATTCGTCCAATTGAATAGCAAATTGTTTAGAATCTTGCAGCCTTGAAATCAACTGTTCTTCAACGTCAGCTGCCGCCAAAGCTATACGTCGTTGAATTGTGTCGTTTGAAAGTGGAATTGTTTTCAGTTTACTTGCCAAGGCATCACCAAACATCTCTCGACACATATCTATAGCAGCAGGCATTATCAGAGTTTCTGCAATTGTGTGAGGCTTTTTGGCCTGTGCAACTTGGATAGCCACTAAAAATGATGCTCTTAAAGCCTTCTCATTGACTTTAGTTGCTTGGAGTATGCAAGACTTCTGAATACCAAGTGAATGTTTCTTGCGCATAAAATATTCCAATGGTTTCTCCGAGCAGTCAGTATGATTCGTTTTAAGATGTCTTCAGAGTTTCGCAGGTTTCATCGCTTCATTTGCAAGAATTTGTGAACATATTACACACTGTCGTCTGGGTTGATTATTTACTAAGACGTATATAAACCCAAAGCGCAAATACTTTTCATCATACCGTCGTATGGGAGTTCGTCTTTTTTTCTCCGGAACTGCATTTGATTCACACTCAGGTTGTGAAGATGAGTCAGAGAAATCATCATCAATGTCCTTATGTTCGGTTGCTTTCTTTATTAAAAATTATTAAAAAAGCGTATTTTTGAATGTCAATATAAACGGGAAGACGGCAGGGCCCATCTGATTTCCGGTGTAACTAAAACTTAGAGTAAACATAAAATCGAAACGCACTTTTGCGCTATCGCCATCTAGCAATTTAAAATCAATAATTTTAAAACTGACTTCATATATTCTTTTTCATGTCTTTAATTCTATTATTTTTCATATTTTTTATTTTTTAAAAAGCATGCAATTCGGGTTTTGCACAGGTTGAGAACCGCTGGTCTAGAGTCAACTGGACTAGACTAGTGTCACTAGTCAGTGAGTCACTAGAGAGAGTTAGACTAGTTAGAGTCTAGATTCCTAGATGATAGATCTAGATCTTTCCCTCCTCAGTTCAGGCTCTTCACTTCAGGCTCTTGCTCTTCCGAACAAGTTAACGCTGCTGCCGTAATTTTTACTTTTGTATTTTTATAGCTCCGTAATGGTTAGTCCTAGGAAAAAACTACAAACATCTATAAACTTGTCATCCATTTGTCAATAAAAATAGCTATATTATTAATAATATTGTTTTGTTACGCTACGGCGGCTACGCATAGTTACAGTAAAATATGTTGAAGATTCAAGAGGGTCAGGCCAATGAGGTCCAGCGCTAACAGTAGCGGACAACATTTCCCGCTCTGTACACTAACGAACACTGTCTGTACACTAACAAACACCTCTTAGTTGTTGCATTTAAAAATAATATTATCTTCAATTTTTTTAAATTTCATTATCAATTTCTTTTTAAACCAACTCAAGACTGACAGATTAATCATTAGTGTCACTTTTCCCCCTTTTAATTGCTCCCTTCTCTGCTAAACCCTCAACTTTACAAAGGGCCATATATACTGTGAGGCTCATTTTAATAAAGATTGTGGGGTGTTCGTTAATGTCAGAAAATAGGGGGGGGTGTTCGGAAGAGGGATATTACTATAGATATCTATAGGTCAGTTTTTTATTTTATTAATTTTTTTTTCACTGGTGAAGCCCACCAAAGACCACTCCACCAGTGGCACTAGTGTGACCAGTGAAGGTTTAAGTTTAACTTACAAAAAAACTTAAAGTAGAACTAGATTCTTCTTCAACCTAAGGACAATAAAAATAGCTGTGTTCCTATGCGTTACTAGAGTAATTTATGCTATTCGGACACCTATAGGCCAAAATTTCAAAGTTTGACTACAGCGCATTATTTGACGATGGTTTGACATAGAAAAGAAAATTAAGTATAAAAATCTTCTTTAGTTGAAGGAGAATAAGGATATTTGTACCCCTAACCTATATTTGTTATTATATTTAAGGTCAAAGAGGCCATGTGTTTTCATTTAATTCAGACAAATTTGACTCACATTATTTGATTCCGGACACCATAAATTATTTCAGACAGTCTCTATATTTAGGCATCAATAAAATCAGATTTTTATTCTATATTAACATATTGTATGATTAGATGTGTGTTAAATGTTTGTGTTTTTTCTTTATTAATTTAATACATTTCTAATACAGATGACGATGATCTTTTGTAGTATAGTACAGGTTAGGATCTGAGCCATTGTAGCCTAAATAGCTGATATTCTCTCTCTATAAATCTAGATCTATCTAGTAGGTCTCTACTAGGCATTTAACTTCATTCAATGTACCAAGCTCACTCCAAACATTTGCCCATTTATTCTCTCTAAAAAAACAAATATATATATATAATATAAGATCATTAACATTGATGTCCAAAACTGTCTGTCTGAAATACATTTTGGTAAGAAAATCGTAATTTAATTCAAACACCCTATTAATTTTTTGTTCATAGAATCAAACAACTTGGCTTATGAATCAAATGTATAAATCAGCTCCAAAAACAGAATAAATATGGCTGGGCTCATTAGCATAGACTTAGCCAATCAAAATATATAGTCTTAACCCTAGGAAGAGGTAGTAAAGTCGTCCTGGTAACATAGGAAAAAACAACAACCTGACTTACACATTTGAAATTCTTTTTTCTTACATAAAAAGATAGCTAAATGGAAGGAAATTGGGTTAGATTCATTGGAAAATGGACAAGCTCATTATACAGCGTGCTAGTTTCATATTAAATATCAAAATAAAGATGTATAATGACCACAAAAACAGCGAGTGTTCGAATTCATGTAATGTCTGGATTAAATAAACTACTCTAGATCTACTCATAGTTAAGATTTTATTTTAAAATAAATTAAAAGTGTCACTTCATTCGCCTACTTAGGCGTCTTAGACTTAGGCTACTTAAGACGCTGACACTGAATGCAGTTTTTATGTAGGGAGGTGAAATAAAAAATTTATCTTTGAAAAACAATTTTTCGTTAAAATACTTTAACAGAACTTTCCAATGGTGTATAAATTATGACTGTATGCTTAACATTGGAAAATGGACAAGCTCATTATACAGCGTGCTAGTTTCATATTAAATATCAAAATAAAGATGTATAATGACCACAAAAACAGTTAGAAAGTTTTATAATGATTTTTTTTTTGTGGCGTTTTGACCTTACATTGTTGACATGGAACAAGTGAGAGGAGGGCTTGTCGCTGGCTCAGCTGGCAAGATCTACTTATTAAACCAGAAATTTAATAGTTAAAGAGTAGATCTAGTATTAGTAGTAAGTTTCTAGCTCACAAAGCTGATTTCATTTATATGTATGAACTTTACTTGTTTAGAATGTAAATATTGAAGGAAATTTAATTATCAGGTCCTGGACAAAATGGCAGCGTAGTGATGGCAGAAAATAAAATATTTTAAAAGTGTGATCAAAAAAGTCTGAAACAATTTTTTTCGTAGGCGCTTTAAAACTCAAGCGCATATTTTTAGTACACAAAAACTATTTGAATAATATATGCAGAATATTAGGCCTTACATGGCCAGAAGTGGTTTTATGTATTTTAAGAAATTTCTTTATCAAAAACTGTAAATCCCATTTAGTACAATACTAACCGTATTTTCAACTTTTTGATATACCGCGCATAAGATAGTGTGATAAAACTTGGTAGAATTATAGCCAGCCATGATATCTAGCGTGAAAAAAAAATTAATGTTTGATTATTTTCCTGGACCCTGTATTGGTAAAAACAAAAAAGGGGTATTTTTCATACTAAATTAAAAAATATTATATTTAATTAACTTTAAAAAAAAATCCTACTTAAGCATTAGACAGGCCATTGTCTAAAGTAGTTGATAACACTTCTTTAAAACCTCTCACATTTTTTTAAAAAGGATAATAAATTTCCAAGTGCAGCCTGTGTAAAAAAAACATAAGCGATCTCTAAATTATCGGTCTAGCTACAAGATACTACAATGTACTAACTAAGTTTATTACTAAGAGACACACTTTGAAAGTATGCTGAACAAATCCTAGGTGACTACCAATGTGGTTTCAGACCTAATAGATTCACAACTGATCACATTTTCACCCTAAGTAAGATGTATACTCGATAAATGCTATGAATTAGGGGTGCATCAGATAGTACTTTTTGATATTCGTCTGGAGCCGAATAGTAAAATATGATATTCGGCCGGAGCCAAATGTTGTGCGCGCATGAAGTTTTCCTTTTGTGTTTAATATTTTTGTTTTAGTGTATAGGAAGTAGTTTGCATTAGGTGCATTTTGTTGTCTAGAATATTGTGTATGTGTATGTTTACGTCATCCTTTGTTTCCGCAGTGGAGGGAGCTTCTTTTGTTAGCTGGCTAGCTGGTTTTCTATTTCCCCGTTTTAAGGGTACGTAAGTACATAGTTTTAGTAAGTAGGCTAATCTTTCGGTACGGGTGTCGCTAATGAAAAGTTCTTTATTGTAGCGGTATCGCTAGATCTAGGTTTTCTTTTCATTTTAGGGTGTTAGGCTTGGGCTATGGGAAAGAGTGTCGCCAGGGCTGGTCTTAGACCACAGCAACCTATGCGGTCACAGTGGTTCCCGCACTTTCATAGGGCCTGCACGAATTCCAGGTGTAAATTATTAAATTAAACCATTTTAACTTTTTATTAAAGTTTCTCTCCTGAAGTTCTAAAATATACACACAAAAAAATCATTAAAATCTCCTGAAATTATTAAAATCTTCTGAAAACTGATGCAAATATCCTTAAAAACAGACAAAATTGTCATTTCGGGATGTCATTAAATACAGAGAACCCCAATCCTACTCGCGATAAAAAAACAGCACTGTCAGCTTTCATTTAATAAAAATATAATAATAACGCAAATTTTTACCAAAGCAAGAAGTTCAAATACTTAATTGACTTTTAAAGTCCCTGGCATAGAAATATAGATCTAAATCTATCTCACCTTTTAAAAAAAAGACAAAAGCGATATTTTGCTACTCGATAGAAGGCCTAAATATAAAAGGCAAGATACAAATATCGGCTTTTTGTTGGAAAACTACTATCTACTGTAGATGGCTCGTAAAGTTAATTTTACATTCCCATATTCGTATTATTTGTTTTCCTTTTTTATCCCTTATTGTTTTAAACTATGTTACTGATTGATGAATTAAAGCTGAACAGTATTTATAAACAGATAGGCCTTATTAACTAATCTGTGTAGCATGAGTGTGTGTTTATGTACGAGGCCACCAACTGTAAAGGGTGTGTGGGGGAGGGTCAATGTAAAATATATGTAAGTATATATTTAAATAGTTACTAATGTAAATCTCTCAAAAGTAAAGTGTAATCTGGCTTATATATTGGGTGGATGCATGTATTCAATTGTAATCTTAAATTTCAGACCAACAACTGATTATCAGGCTTGTAATTTAAAGTCCAAGGACCGCTTCTGGTTCTGGCTTCAAGGGCTTAATACTGATAGTAGCTCTGTTAGTTAATAGTTGGAATCTGAAGCTTTTGTAGGTCAATATTTATTGTTTTAGATTGATCCTTTTGCGGTAAAAGATATTTATTAACAGTGGTAACATCAATTATACCTAATTATAGCTCGAATCTTAGATGATGCTGAAGCATAGATTTAATTGTATTATTATTGATATATATCTATGTTTAGTTCTACAGTTGTATAGATCAACTATAGAAGAAAAAACTCATCCACACCCTCCCTAGAAAAAATAGACTGTATGTTCGACTGATTTTAAAAACCTGGTCAGATAGACTTAGTGGGCCTACACATGTAGTCCTAGTGTAGTGTGTATAGTTGATGGTGTTGACCATCACACATTTTGTCTTCCTTGGGGATATGCAATAGTGTTGAGTGGTGAGGCAAGAAAGATAACACATTGGTATGGTCAGTCAAGCATATAGATAAATTATACCCGTACACTAGTTACAGAGGTCAAGTGTTTCTTAACATTCCAGCATATTTTTTCTTTGTTTGCTAGATCTAATTGTTGGTGGTTGTGCTGGCCACATGACACCCTTGTTAACCGTAGGCGACAGAAACAGATGACCTTTACATCATATGCCCTATAGACCACAAGGTCTGAAAAGGGCACTTTACTTACTTTTACTATGACAGGGGTAAAAAAAAATTAAGGAAATTATAATATTATATAATGTTTTTGTTTTCTTTATTGTCTTCATTGGCAGGTTATGGGCCAAAGAGTTCTTAAAAATAAGAAATGAATTATCATTTTGGTTTTGGTTTTTTGTTCATTTTAGATTCTGACATTTTTTTTTTTATCTAAGAAAAAGGTACTGCAACCAGGATGGGAATTTGTATTTAAAGGTTTTTAAAAAAATTCAGTGAGTTAATTTTTTTAGAACTTGGTTCAATGTAAATCAACAACATTCTTAAGATATAAACAAAGAATTAACAGTTTTGTTAAAGTGTCTAATTAATAATGTAGAAAAAAAAATTCAAATTTAGTATTATTAATTTTTAGATGAACAATTCTTATAGAAAAATGTAACATTGTAAAAAAACAACAACAACATGCATTAGAAAAATGGGATTTTGAAATATTGTTGTTCCAGAAAACATAGTCTCTCCAACATATGTTCATCACACACTTTTTGTTTTCTTTTCTTTTTAGTACATTTTGAGGTCCTTTGTGACAAAAAAATCTTTTGAAGAGAAATCTATAGAGCAAGTGTACAAACCTGAAGATGAGGTCAAAATTCTCAATATTTTAAATACTTTTACAGAGGAACAGCTGAGGTTAGTATACATTGTGTTTATTCATACCTAGGTGGCTGCATGCATAGTTAAAATAATCTTCTAGGGCCCAAGTATTTCTCCCTTATCTATTGTAGCACAATGAGGGTTTTTTTAGCTAAGGATTGTTTGTGAGGTAACAGCTTATAAATTTAGCTGTAATCTTATCAAAGTATATTGCCTGAATCAGTAAGTATTTTTGAAGAATTAGCAATAGATAAAAAAAAATTCTTTTCACAATTTTTATCATTATCAGCTGCAATGTCTGAGAAGGATCATAGGTATAACGTACCAAGATTTTTGTCACCAATAGAAAAGTCCTTTTCTGCTTGGGCATTCACCCACTAATTGAAGTTGTGACCAAACATCATGTATGAGCTTCTAGAGACAAGACAAAACATGTTCATCATTGATGTCAGCCATAACATGGAATCTGAAAAGGCAAAAATAAAACCATCCACATCTAACATGGCATCACACTTTTTTAGACGACCTAAAATCTGTGGGCAGCAGCTGAGAATAGGCTTTGGAAACTGCCTTTGATTGATCTCTGTGGAGAGAGTTTGCCATCGAATGCATGACAGGACCTTAACAAAAAATAAAACCAAGTAACTATTTCTTTGAATTAGATGTCAGAATTAGGGTAAAGTTTTTTATTTGGGGAAACTTTCTTGTTATAACTTTAAAGCTATTATCTAGTCATCTTTAGTGCTGGGTATCTTTTAGGGTACTATCTAACCAAAGATTAGGACTAAAATGCCCATAAATATAAAATAAAATTGATTTGGAGGTAAAAGGAGAGTGATGTCATAGATCAATTAACTGAAAAAGAATGTCTGGCAGTATGGCATCATTTTAACTGTAGCTGTACAAAAAAATGTAGAAACTGATTTTTTCATTGTTTAATATTGCTAATCCCTGAAAAAGTTCTTACTGATTTTTGTGTATATGGTCCTCAATCTGTTAACAATTTTCGAGTGACATAAAACAAATGTAAGAGAACTAATATGGTAGTCTTGTATACCAGCAAGATTCTTGGTGTTCAAAAACTTGATTTGTCTCAGGCATATTTATCAGGTACGGTACTTTCTTAGCGCTTGGGTATTTGGTTGGGATGCTTGTCTTTTTTTTTTTTTTTTTTTGTCTACTGGTAATAAATTTGGATAGAGAAAAATAAAACATTATTTTTTAAAATTAGTATTATTACTACTATAATTTTCTAGTATTAAGCACTAAAAAAATATTATAGATCTTAGTAAATCATTGAATATATCATAAAGGATAGTAAAAAAGGCTGAGTTTACATCATTCTATGTTTTGTCATTCATTTCTAGCAATTATCAAAATTCTTTATATGTTGCAACCCTCTCAGTATGGTTCCAGTTAAATTCAATATTTTGTTGGTAAGGTAATGGGGTGAGCAGAGTTGCCTACAACTACGCATTTTGTTGTGTATTTTGTACGCAAATGAACACGAAAATACACGAGTACAGTTTTTCATCTGATAATACACATTTCCCCCCTCTAAAGAAAAAAAAAAAACAATGCTTGGAAATGGACTATTCTTATTGGATCTGCTAAGAGAAAGTTTGTTCACTGACTTGCAGAATGTATCGTCTGTGGCAGATCAAAAGCTACTGTTATAGTCACTAGCAACTAGCTAGGTTCCATTTCTTACGAAGGTCTAAATTCCAAGAATGAAATCAGGGGCATTGAAGGCTGTGTTTGCAAAAAAAAAGTTTTAAATATGCTGATAAAAATTATTAAATTATTGATTCCTTGCGCCCTCCTTCAACACATCTGTTTCTTTTATAAAACAACTTCTAGCATCAGAAACCAGAATTAATAGCTTTATTTTACAACAGTTATTCAACAGACTCAATAGCCCAGCATTTATATAAGAAACAAGTTTAATGACTAATTAGGATTATCTGCCTGAAAAAAAATAAAATCTTTAAAATGTTTTTTATTTGTAATTGTACAGGAGGCCAAAGCTTTCATTGCTAACTCTGCAAAGAATGGTCTGAAAGAAACAAATCTGAATTCCTTAAAAATATGATATTTCCAGTGTCTGAATACCTTATAAAGAATTGCCTAAAAACAAAAGTACTTTTATAGAATTAGATGTCACTGATCCAGCGAAGCAAACCATTATATCTGGTTTAACTATAATTGAATGAATTTTTTGTTGCCCCTATTATGGAATGTGGAATACACTTAGGAATTATAATCATAAAATCATTGCAAAGTGACAAGAACAGTACCATTCTAACATATTCTATAACAAAGACAAAAAGTGTAAATATTTTGACAAATGTACAAAATGTCTTATATAACTTTATGCTGTGTTAACTTTAGGATTGCTACATTTCGTGTATGTTACGTGCTTGGATGATTTTTAGTCTTTCCTGAGTATATTTCTTTATATTTAGAAAAATACACATTTGCCCATCTAAATACACATTTCCAGGTCTGGAAATACACATTTCCATTTTGGCATGTAGGCATCTCTGGGTGAGGTGATGACTTTTTTGTTGACTTTAAGTCCCAGATATAAATTTTAACTTGTCGAGTCAAAGCTTGAAGAGTTGGACAAGTTCACATACCTTGGCAGCATCATAAATGATGGGGATGCTTTCCATGATGTAGCATACTGTTACGTATCTAGGCATTGTTTTTTTTTTTTTTTCTTTGACCTGTTGCGGTCGAGAGACGGGGAGGTTGTCTGCCCCTTGTGTAATAAGTTTTTTTTTATTTATTCGTCAAGCCACACAGACAGTGACCGGTCCTTGACCTGTGTGTGTACCTCTGGTTGAAAGGAGGGTGTTTTTTTTCTGTCTCTTTGAAGAGCGTTCTAGATCTGGGAAATTGATGACGTATTTGGTTCTAGAAATCACTGGATTTGTCTTGAGGTCGACGCGCGGTAGATTATATAAAGACCGCCCGCGTGACGTTGACAGACAGACATACGGAGACAGCCGTGAGACAGAATAGCGGAGACATTGCGTGACCCGTGCGTGGTATACCACTTGATCGTGTAAGTTAAGATTTTTTTTAAGGCCTTGCTTGCTTGTATTTGTAATTACATTTTCAAACTCTTGTATTGTAATATTTTTACATGCCATTTTTGTAAAAGGGTTTTGGTCAACACATCAATTCTGTATTGAGTAAATGTTTATTTTTCTTTCTTGTAACTTTATATTTGATTAAACATTAAGTTGATAGTTTACCTTCCGATTTCTTGTGTCATTTTTTTTTGTTATTCATTGTAAGTCTTTGATTAAATTCAGACTTAAGATAAGTGACACAACTGCTTTTCTATTGTCACGTTCCCCTAGGCAAGCCATTTTAAAAATTAGAATTCAATTCGTAATACGTGACAATACCGAAAAGGAAAGGTAGGGAGAATTTTCCAAAGGTTGCAGTCTATTTGGACAAGCCAAGCCATTGGACTCGAGACACAAATACACCTTCTTAATACAATCACCATCCCAACAACAACATATGCATGTGAGATGTGGAAGTCATATGTCAAAATTGAGAAAAGACTAAATGTGGCTCAACAAAAATGGCTGAGATGGATTTTGGGAGTCAGTTACACAGATTAGGTCTCAAACAAGGAAATCCTATGTCGAACTGGGAGTCAAACACTTAGTGAGGTTGTGACAGAGCGTCACATGAGGTTTGCGGCACATGTTCTCCAACAAAAATGAACTAATCATACCAAGAGTTGGGATGACATGGAGGCCAATATGAGGAAAGTGCAAACAGGGATGTCCTCATATAACTTGGCGCCACGCCTTCATGGAGGACCTCGGAGCAGTGGACACCAGGTGGGAGGAGGTTTCAGACATTGCCCGTGACAGCGCTTTGTGGAGATAGCTTGCCACCCGATGCGCCAAATGGCATGGGAGGACCTAAGTCTAAGTAAGATTCTGTTACTTACTGCTGTTTCTAATAGAGGAATGCTACTATTTAAAAGATGGCTTCTTTTTTTCACAGACTATTTTTTTCTCATTTGTATAAAGTAATTTTTGATTGCATCTTATAGTCATCTATACCACTACATATGTACCTTTTTATTCTTTTTTTAAGGCAGGAAAAACATTTAATTTATCCATTAGTTGATCAAATTGTTGAGTATCGAAGTAAAATTGGCGCTTTTACAACTCTAACTGATCTAAAAAAAGTCAAAGGTGTTGGACCACATAGGTTCAAGGAAATCTGTGAAAAGTTCCTGTCTGATACTGTCCAAGCTTCTCAGAAAAAAAACACAGGTACTAAAGCCAGGACTGAAAAGCCTGTAGAGAGCTATTTTAGTCCAGTGATTAAACCAGAAATATTGAAGGTAAAAACATTTTTTTTTACTTTATAGACTTCATGTTGCTATTAACTATGACATTTTAGACTTCGATATAAAGATGTTTTCATAATATTAATATATTGTCACACAAGCAGCAGGTTATTTCTATAAATCTGATTTCAAAATATGCTGTGGTCACAATATGCTTTGGCCCTTAAAATTTTGAGCTCCATTTGTAGTTGAAATTTTGACATTTTCTTTAACCTTGGGCTTACTTAAAAACTTAAAAGAAAGTTTTTTTAACTTGATATGTAAGAACATGGAAGCATCAAAGTTTACATTTATTTTCCTATAATTAAATCATGACCCTGCACATACATTTTTTAAATGGAGATTTTCAACAAGGCAGATCTTGTAAGTCTTAAAAAATATCACAACAGAATTATCAATAACTTAATCTTAAACATGAGAAATTGGTTCGAATTGCAGAAAGTGAACAAATAAAGGCCAATAATTTATATGCACACAGTTTGTCAATTTTGTTTTAAGGCTAAGTTTATTTTGTTTTCAGCACAATTAACTGACCATTCCTGCATCACTCTAAACCATTTCAATGCAATTTTAGTCTTTTACCCATTGTCACAGGTTTATCTTGCTTTGAATATATAATGTTTAAATATGTTGTGAATTCTCTTCTTGTGGATATATGTGCTGAAGAAGTGCTAATTCATTGATGGCGCTGAGAGGTGCTAAAATATTAGACTTCACCTGAAGTTGTCAGCTGATAAGATGAATCAAACTTTACTTGAAGATGTCAGCTGATACAATGAATTACTGTGGCATGCCAGGAATTCTATATCTCTAGATCTAATATTATCTAGTAGATTGAATAAGAGAAGATCCTTTAATTCAAATACAGAACTTTAATTATTAACTAGGAAACACAAAATGTATTGTACAGTATTTACAAAAGTAAACTGTATCTAATATAAAACATTCAAATTAACTAAGATTCGAACTCAAAAGTAATACATCTTAATCCTATGAAATCTCCAGATAGACTGGCGAGTCTAGATTCCGCTTCTTTGTTCTCCACCTAGCGTGTTTTCTTACTTCCGGTGGCGTAACCAATCAAGTCATAGCTTTCTATCGCATGACAAGTGTGTCTTTGGTTCGAGTGACAGATGTCATCACCCAGTCTGACCTCCAACCTCGACCTGCATTTATTCTAAATTATTAAATATTATTTATTTTAAATTAATAAAATATTAGACAATGATACGTGACACCCATAATGCTGCTAATTTTTTTTTTACGTTTTAACCATTACATACATTTTGTTTTGGTATTAAAACAGTAAAGCTAACATACAAATTCACTTAATATTATATACTGATGACATTCTCCTCTACACATCCATCACAGAAATTGAATTCTTATGAAGTAAGAGAACTTAAGGCTACCTTGACTTAGATCCTTCCATTCCGTTTGGCAAATTGGGCGCAATAAGGAAGTTTAAACATTCCATACTTATTATCCATTGAAAAAAATATTTGTGTTTCAATAGCATTTTTACATAAATTTGTTCCTTATTTCTGTGAATTCAGACGTCCTGACATATTTTATAATCCCATTCATTTAACAAAAAAAAACTTACTAAATAGTGAGGGTCTGTGTGTATATTAATACTAGATAAAACTTCATGTGTTGACCTTGTGTTTATGTGTTTGTTGTTAGTACATACGAGTTGTTCCCCTTGGTATGAAAGCACATATAGTGTTGTTTGTAACTTGTGTAATATGAGAGTGTGTTATTAAAGAGTATGATGTATCCAGCATCTAGTGTTGGCGGGGGCGTCGTTTATTGAGTTCAGTATTAAGCTTATAAGTGTATTATTTAAGTTAACATCATGTTGAAAATATCTTAATGGTAATAAAGGCCAATAAGAAATCATAGAATACAATTTGGCTTTGTGTTACTATTTCAGTTTGAATAAATCTTAAACAAAATTTTGAAAATATTGTAATCTATACTATAAAGTAGAATGTAAGGAGTATGTATGTCCCGAATAGAAATCAAAACCTTTTGACCAATCTTGATAAAACTTTGTACAAATGATTCTTAGGGGCTAACTGGAACCATGACGTATGTATAGTAGCCCTAAAACAAACTAAAGACCCTCAAAAAAAAAAAGTTGTCCAACTCTATGAAAGTATTACTATTTCATGGATCTAGGCCATGTTTACCATGTTTAGATCGAAAGGATCTAGATCTAATTTTTAAAACTACACTTTGCACAGATAGTTTTTTACTTTGACACATGAAAATACAAAATAAAAGTCAATTGATTTCATTATTTAATGAAATTAACCTTCAAATTTCTGTTTCAAAAGCATCTTTACATAAATTTGCTCCTTATTTCTGCGAATTCAGACGTCCTGACGTACTTTATAATCCCATTCATTTAACAAATCTGGTAAACCTGTTTTAATTGTACTTTATATCCTATTTATCTCACGCTTCTTTCATTTTTAATAGATATGAATGTATCCGTTTAACGGGTAAACCCATTTTCGCAAAACTACTTTTATTTTCTGTGGCAAAAGAGGAAAACTTGAAAGGAACATTAGCTAAGTTTAACATACATCTAAATCCACTAGATTAGTAAACACAAACTTAAGGCCCGCAGGCTGCGGGTAATGTCCGGCTAGTTACCTATATATTAAACTTTAATATTTTTAAATATCTTGAATAATATTCCACTATGAATTGAACTTTTTCTAGTTGTAATATCAATATCTCAAAGGCTTTAAAAAGCTATTCAACTAATAAACTAATATCTTTAAATTATAGATTTAACTTAATTTAGCATTATTTCCACTAATTAATTCAAATTAACAACTCTTAGTTTAGGTATTTTTATATTCTTAGATTTTAGATCTAGTCAGTCTTAGACTTAGACTTTAATTAAGGCCTTAGATCTACAAATACTACTAATTATAAACTAATAGTAATACTCTATATAGTTAGTTAAAGTTAGTTAAACACATAAATATATTGATCTACACTTAGATCTAGATCTTGAATTAGATCTGGATCTAGTCTAGGTCTATATTTTGAATAAACCATTTGATTGTCATTGTAAATTAGCTATCACTTTAGACTTAGCTTAGGCCATCTTAGGCATTTTTAACCTTAAACTATTTTAGACTAGACCTTTTAAAACTAAAATCAACAACAGTCATCATGAAATTGCTCTGGCTATTTATCCTAATAATTACTAAATACACACTAGCTGAACACAGAACTAGATCTACCTCAGTCAACACTAAACTTAAAAATGAAGCAACAGTCATAATCAATCATCACACTTTAGATCAATGCAACTTCAAAAATAACCTAACATACACATCAATAACATTAAAGAAGATTACCCATCACAAATGGAAGTTCTCAATCAGACACAGTAGAAATAAATACCTTTCACTGTTAATATTAATAGCAGGAGATGTAGAGTCAAATCCAGGGCCTAGATCTAAAGATAGATGCAACATCTGCAAAAAAGTATGCACCATGAAACAGAAAGCCATTCAATGTGACACCTGCGATGAATGGTACCATGCATCATGTCTCCATATGAATACACCTGTGTATTATGCCTTAGGCAACAAAGATGCATCATGGCACTGTGTACCGTGTGGGTTACCTCAGTTTACATCAGGACTGTTTGATTCCTTTGATGCGGACACTTCTAACCCATACAACATCTTAAACACCATCCCAAAACCAACTCACCAACCACTAGCCAGATCCACTCCTGTTAAACCTAAATCTACTAAAATTAATACAACAGCCTCACTAAACAAACCTCCTAAAGAAGTAATACCAAAATACCTTAAAACCTTAGTAATAAATTTTCAAAGTATTAGGAACAAAACAGCAGACTTAGAAATTTTATTAGAATGTGAGAAACCAGACATAATTGCAGGAACAGAAACTTGGCTACATCCTGAAATTTATAATGCAGAAATTTTCAATAGTAATTATGAAATTTTTAGAAAAGATAGGGCTGATAATCATGGAGGAGTTCTTTTAGCAATAAAAAACACTCTTATAGCTGAAGAAATTACCTTACCTAACTCAAAAAACATAGAATCTACATTTTGTAAAATTAATACCACCTCAACATCCCTTATAATAGGCAGCATTTACAGACCACCAAATTCTAGTTTAGAATACATGCAGGAACTATGTAATCAGATTACTACACTTAAAGAGACAAATAAAAATGCAGTTTTTTGGATTATGGGTGACTTCAACCTACCTGATATAAATTGGAAAACACTAACCATAGATAAACACCAAAACCTTAAGGACATAAATGAGCTTTTCATAGAAACTTTACACAACCTAAGTTTAGATCAAATCATTAAAAAGCCAACTAGATTAAACAACACATTAGATCTCTTCTTAACCAACAGACCTGGATTAGTAGTTGATTATGATATTATCCCTGGTCTATCAGACCATGAGATCATAAAAATACACAGTCAGATAAAAGCAGTAGCCAATACAAAAACCAAAAGAAAAATCTTACTCTGGAATAAATGTAACCTAACACAACTACACCAAGCTGCATTAAACTTTCAACAAACATTCTTATTAGAAAAAGACATTAACCAACCAGTCGATGACCTCTGGAATTTCATTAAAATCCATCTTAAAAGCATTATAGAAAATCATATACCAACTAAATACACATCAAACAAAATAAATAAATGCTGGTTTAATAATAGACTAAAGAAGCTTTGTAAACAGAAGGAAAACCTATATAGAAAATTTAAAGAAACCAAGGCAGAAAGAGTTTACAAAAAGTATATAAAAATTAAACACCTAACCCAAAAAGTAAGCAGACAGCTGCAGAGTGAATACATAAACAATGTAATATCTAAAGATAACAACAAAAACCTATGGTCATACATTAAGTCTAAGAAAATGGAAACAACAGGCATAGCGCCATTAAAAGATGAACATAACATAATACATAATGATAATGAAACTAAAGCAAACATCCTAAACAAATACTTTGCATCAGCATTCTCAGCCCCAGGAGACAAAGACATATTTCTTAATTTGAACCAAGTAGACAACATAGAAGATTTAGTAGTACAAGAAAATGGAATTCAAAAACTATTAGCCAACACCAAACCAAATAAAGCGTCTGGACCTGATGGTATTCCAGCTAGATTACTCAAAGAACTAAGCAATGAGCTAGCCCCAGTGTTCAAAATACTCTTTCAGGCATCGCTTAACCAGGGCAGAGTACCAAAGGACTGGAAAGAAGCTAATGTCACCCCCCTATTTAAAAAAGGAGAAAAATCTGATCCAGGAAACTACAGACCAGTATCACTTACCAGCATCACATGTAAAATACTAGAACACATAATATGTAGCAACATCATAAACCACTTAGACAAACATAATGTCCTCACCCCATACCAACATGGCTTTAGGAAATATAGATCATGTGAAACACAACTAATAGGACTAATTGATGATTTCTCAAAAGGTTTAGATAATAGTGAACAAATAGATGCTATCTTACTAGACTTTTCCAAGGCTTTTGACAAAGTTCACCACCATAGTTTGCTTAAAAAATTAAAATATTTCGGCATTAACGGTCCACTGCATCAGTGGATTAAAGATTTTCTGATAGGGAGAGAACAAACTGTAATAATAAATGGCTCTAAATCAACACCAATAACAGTAAACTCAGGTGTACCTCAAGGAACAGTCTTGGGTCCACTACTATTTTTAATTTACATAAATGATTTACCAAATTGCATTAGTTCAGGAACAAAAGTCAGATTATTTGCAGACGATTGCATAATATATAGAACAATAAAAACAAAACAAGACGCAGATGTTTTACAGGGAGAATTAGATGAATTGCAGAGGTGGGAATCAGATTGGAGCATGTCTTTCCACCCAGAAAAATGTCAGTTGTTAAGAGTAACAAAAAAACTAAAACAAATTAATTCCACTTATCTTATTCATGGCAAACCAGTAACACAGACTAAAAACTCAAAATACCTAGGTGTTATAATAAATGAAAAACTGTCATGGAATCCACATATTGATGAAACTATAAAAAAATCCAACAAAGCATTAGGGTTTATTAAAAGAAATTTCTATAAATCAAATAAGAACATAAAACTAAAATGTTATTTAACCTTGGTTAGGCCAATAATAGAATATGCATCCACCGTGTGGGACCCCTCAACTCAAGAAAACATTAAGAAACTGGAACAAACACAAAATAGAGCAGTGAGATTCATAACAAACGAATATTCACATTTGACTAGGGTAACACCATTAGTAAAATCACTAAATTTAGAAAGCCTTCAGGACAGAAGACTCAAAAGTAAAGTAGCAATTATACATAAAACACTGAACCATAATCTTCAAATACAAAAACAAAATTTAATAAAATACTCTGAAAGACACAAAAATAAAGGCACATTCCTCGTCCCATATGCTAGGACAAATTTGTACAAATACTCCTTCTTCCCTAGTGCTATTAGAGCATGGAATGGGTTGCCTGAGCTAGCCAGAAAAACCAGTGACTTGGCAGAATTTAAGTCATTGGTTAATATGCATGACTAAATGCATGACGCGTAGGACGTAATCATCTTCTTTTTTGAAGTAACGTCTGTATTATATAAGATAAGATAAAGGCAATGATATTGTCAGATATTTTTTAAATAGTACACATAAAAAAAGATATAATAATTTGAAATCATAAAAATGTATGTTAGCTTAGTCCTTTAAATGTTCATTCAGCCATCATGGGAAAAGTTGTATACTGAACATGTTCACTAAAAACTTATAAATATACCAATTGAAATCACTGTACATTGTATCATTGTTGTTAATTATATTTTTTCCCCATGTTAATAAAGGAAATGACTTTTATATAAAAGAAAAATTCATTTGAATAATTGATTGAGAAAATTGAAATAAAATGCTTAATTTACTGAGCTTTGTCTCATATTAGTGATCAGGAAGCAGACTTATTGTTACCAGAAAAGTTGTGTCTGTGATTACAAAATAAGTTCCTCTATTTCAGACTATTTCTTCAGTGACAAGTGTGACTGTGTGTTTGGATGCTATTTATTTTACAACAATGGATAGAGATCTTAATGTTTCTAATTGGAGTCATGCGATGTTAACTGGTTCTGATTTGCAACAGCAGACTGCTCCAAAGATTCTAGAGCAGGTATTTATTTTGGTGTTTTACATACAATGTTTAAAAATAGACAGGCCTGTTATTGAAAGATTCTATTCAAGGCAAAGATATATGGATGTAGAAAGACACTAAAAGATCATGCATGGCATCCCAACTGTTTAAACAAATTAAGAATCTAGATGGAGGTGATTTGGATTTATTCTATTCATAATAAATTGATTAGAAACCAAACCTCATTTCCTTTATTTTGTTGAATTATATGGAGTACCATTTATATATTACACAATGAAGGAGGATTTTAACAATATAGGGGAAAGATAAATTACACAAGCCATCTGTTTATTATAATGGCTAATACTTTATACTATTATTATACTATTATTATATTTACTTTCAAATAAATCTCTTAGAAATTATCTATGCCTGTGTTCAATCTCTAGACAATCTTGGTGATGTCTAAAACTTTTTTTTTTATAGGGCAAGCTTTCTCTCTTGTAATCCATTTACTGTCTTTCTCTTTCATTAATTCTTTTTCTACTCCCTAATCATTCCTTAATTCTACAGTAAAACCTGTGAACAGAAAATGTACTGCTATTCTTGTTTCTAGCTGTGTCATGAAGAAGTCTTATCACATTTGTGTCTGTATGTGTGTTATTTGACAAAAAATTAGTTTATGATATTCTTACATCTACTGGTTATGATTTTGTTTTCTTGTTTTAGGCTCTGGCTGTTGTGGAAGCACTTCCCAGCTCCAATTTTTACCTTTTTGAAACACGATTTTCGAGAAGGTTTTCTTTGAGTCACATAGACGTATTTATGTTTGTAGCTCAGCTTCAGATGGCACTGGTAACACTGCTGAACAAAGAATTTAAAGAAACTCTGCAGCATAAAGCTTATTATGTCAGTGACGTTTTCACAAGAAAAGCTTTTGGCCTTAATGTGGGTGGCGAACAAGTCAGTGGCAGGCACATTCTTAAACTTATAGAGAACAATCAGTATACTGATGTGGTGTCTATACCACCAGAGTTGCGGAGAAATTATTATAACATGGAAACTTCTTTATATAAAGAGAGATATTGCAGTTGCTTGCTTGTTGCTCTTGGTTTTTTTCAACATTTCTTCAGCAAAAGCATTTACAAGAATAGCAGTCCTCCAGCTTAGCTTAAAGCACAGTGTATTTACCAATATGTCTATGAAAATAATGTCTGGTGTAATGCACAAATTATGAGACAAATTTCCTTACGGACAATATAGATTATTATTATTATTAAAATTTGCACAATAAAATTAGATCTTAAGAATTTAAAATTGTTTTTTGCTTGTAACGTTTGAAAATGTTTCTGAATTTTGTTTTGCATAGAATATGCTTTGGAAACCTGTAGCTAACAAGTGTTATCTTTTAGGGATTTGGACTAATATTTGAAAAATAATCTCAAATCTATAAATTGTGTTAAAAGCTTTGCCATTTAACATCAAAATAATTATCATGGTAGTTTAATGGAAACTTGATATAAACAAGTGTAAATAATAAGAATCACAAAATAACAGAGATCTATTCTTTCACTTTACTCCATCAATAAACATAATTGAAAGAAATTAAAATTTATTGTAAACGGTTTTCTTCAAAACAATTTCATGCCCTAACTTTACATTGTTTAACAGTTTTGTTTTTCGGATAACAAAAAGGCTGCTAAGATGTCCTAAATTTAGCTGACATTTGCTTTTCTTTTTCATGTTGACTTGCCAAAGGTCACTTCTAAAAATTATTAGCTCATATTCCTTTCTAATACTCTCAAAATGGAAGCCTTCATGCATAGGGTAGTAACATTTTTATCACCTCCCTTAATGACCTCAAAGTCTTATAAAATTTATACCTTGACCATATTGTTTTCAATAAAATGAGCTATAAAGTTATTTATTGACTACATTTTTTAAAGCCTGACCAAAATTTTAGTGGCCATCTAGTAAAGTACCTTTATGGCAAGTATACTGACAAACATGCTGTATCCTTTCAACTGTATTCTACTTAAGTAACATTGAACAACAATTTACTGTAGGAAGAATTCTACTGATGATTAAGATACATTTTATTTCAACCACGGAAAAACATTCAACATATTTCTGACATGAAATAGCACAGTTTATATATACATCAAACAAATATTTCTACCTCTAGTATGTACATGCTAATGTTGGCCCACATAAGACTATTTAATAGCTATCAACATCTTCTGGTTCATCTTCTAAAGGTTTAAAAGATTTTTTCTGTCTCGCTTCTCTTAGTTTCTTTAAATCATTAGCATAACTCTGTTCTCTTAAAAGCTGTCGTTTTTGCTCTTCCAACATTGCCTTGTGTTCATTTAAGGCTCTGCTTGTATTGATTAGCTGAAGCAGCTCTTGACGAAGCTGTCTGTTTTCGACTTTTATTTTGCTGGTATGTTCTGTTAGACATTGAAGTGCCTCCTAGTAAAATAAGAAAGAAAGAGTCATATGTAAAAGGTTTAGTTTGTTCATCTGAAGGCATTGTTTGAAATAAGCTATGTAACACACAAAACATTTATTGAGACAATATACTTACTTGATTGGCTTTTTTCTCAAGAGACTGAACTCTGGTTTCTGAATCTTGTAGATATTCTTTCTTCTCTTTTAAAAAGTCAGATTTCATTTTTTGAACACACTGCGTGTGATGAGCCCTCAGTTTCATAACCTCCTGCTCAAGCTCTTTAATTTTATTTTGCTGGTCAGATTGTAGATCCTGGAAGGTAGATAGTACAAGTTATCCATACTGAATTAGGAATTATAGATAAAAGTGTCATTGAATAGTAGAAATAGTACAAGTTATAAATACTGTGTAAGGAATTATAGAAAGAAGTGTCATTGAATAGTAGATAGCACAAGTTATAAATACTGAATTAGGAATTATAGATAAAAGTGTCATTGAATATAGATAGTACAAGTTAGAAATACTGAATTAGGAATTATAGATAAAAGTGTCTTTGAATAGTAGATAGTACAAGTTATAAATACTGAGTAAGGAATTATAGATGAAAGAGTTGTACAATTCTTTACTTACCTTATATTCCTGTAAATCATTTAATTCTTGATGAGTTTTTTGTAACAAATGTTGCTTTTCCAAGAGAATATTTTCAAGAGCTACACGTTAAAAGATTATATTTTGGGAAAAATATTAATAAAAATAATATCAAAATAATTTTTTTTAAATTAGTGCATTCTATTTTTAGTTTCATTCTAAGCAATAAATAAGGAATGCTGGTTTTAAATTGTTTGGTAAACACATAATATTTTTCATACAAAGTTAAAAAATATATTTTCAAAATACCTTTTTTCTTTTTATCAAAGTCCTCTTCCATTTTCCGCTTCTGTATCTGGATGTTTTTAATTTCTTCTCTGTTATGATCACTGAGGGTTATAATAGTGGTTTGTCTTTTACTGGTCTTCTTCTCCATGTAACTCATATACTCATGCTGTCGTCATACAAGAATTAACAATGAAAGTGAAAGGACATAATAAAATAGTAACAAATAATATTTAAAAAAAAAACAAAATGCAAAAAAAAAAAAAAAAAATAAGTAGTGAAGGGTTCTGATGTTATAGATGGTAATTACATTGGGTGAATATTATCAATACAGGTAGTTAAACTTTTTAGATTAAAGGAGAAAGAAAGTTATTGAAAGGGGGAAAAAAGGTGTTTATATAATACAAATATAAGATATTTTCAGTTTTTTTGTTTGTTAGGCCTACAGTCATTAATTAAGGTCAGACACTATACACACCTATATGTTAGTCATTAACACTGTTACAATAATTGTGTTGACAGTCCCAATAATGTAAAACATGGCAAGGAAGCTTAGTTATTTAGTTTAGGGGAATGAGAAGCAAAATAACTTTGACTTGTTTAGATTCTCATAAAACCAAAGGATTTGTTTTATATACTGACTACCAGTACATAATTATGCTGAAAAAAAAGGTAAAGATAATACCGGTACTTACACTTTCAATTCGAATTTTTTGTGCTTCATTTTGCAACCATTCATTTTCTTTTTTTCTATAGTATGTTAAGGTAATCAACTATGTCAATTAAGATTAAATGAATCATGCTATTTAAATACTACCCAAATCATGAGCAAGATTTATATAAAATATAAGAAAAAATTCAAAAGAATTTATAAAAAGATGACAGATATTGTATTTTTACACAAACAGGTACTGCAAATGGGTACTCTATTTAGTGAATAAATGTAGGTAAAAATGTTTCAATATTTTAAGCACAATTGTCAAAAGCTATCAAGCAATTAATAATCACAATCCTCCCTTAATACCAAAAGTACATTTTAAGCATGATTGCCTGCCCTCACGCCGAATGCAAGAAGTCCAGCTTGTTGCTCAATACATGATGATGATTTGGCATGATTTTCTTCATGTCAAAAAAAGATGGAACAAATTGATGGTAACATCTTGTGTATGCACACAGTGTAGCACCCTCATGAAAACATCTATAGTTGGAAATAGGTGAACAGCTAAAAGGAACCATAACCTCTATGGGGTTTTTGACATACAGAGAACATTCTATATGGTAAGGAAGACAAATACTTTCCTTTCCCAGTGTACAGTACCTAAAAACATTGTAACATGGTTAGTTGCTGTACTTTGTAAGAATAGGAAGGACTCATTCATGGGGCTTGGTCTTCAGCTTCATTACAGCAGGTGTAACCAGGGAATAGCTCAAGGAGCCTAAACCAAGCAAATGAACCATCATTAAATGATTATCTATTTGAAAGGGAACAATCCAGATCTTTGAAAGGGAACAATCCAGATCTTTGAAAGAAATCAATCTAGGACTTATGGTCAACTTTTTTCATAGTTGGAAACTGGATCATTAATAAATAATATACAAACCACTTCCTATTATGTGTTGTGTTACAAAAAAATGTATAATTCTGTGCAAATAGCATTCTTATTTGAAAAAAAAAAGCAAACTTTTTTTGATAAGACATCTGGAATCACATAAAAAAAAGCTCTTGTATATATAAGAAGCAGGTTAAAGAAAACTATAACGAAAAGATAATTTTTTTCCCACAAAATAACAAGCAATCAAGAGAATATTTTTCAGAAATAAAATTAAAGTAATTTAATTACAATTAAATTTTTTGTTATAAAATATAAAAGATACAAATCAACAACTCTGTTTTTTGCTTCTTCTAATTGTAAGCTCACTTTCTCCAACCTGTTCTGGCAAAAAAAAGAAAAAAATTTTTGTAAGCTTTTATTATATACTTACAAGTAGTAAAAAGATTGTTTATTTTATCTAGGGCTTTAATTTTATTTGCTTATAAATAGGGTTATACAGGGTGGGGTATAAAGATCTCCACATTACGAATGAATCAACCAAAGAACCCATTTATCAAGAGATAAAAATGTTAACATTTCTGAAAAGTAAATAAAAACTAATTTGTTTTACTGGGTTTTAAAAATTGTTTGCTGGCCTAATATGGAGGCATTTCGAGAGTGCATAGGGTGACTCTTACAGATAAGTTGTTTTCATTATACACTTCAACAAAGCCATTATGTTCACCAGCCCGATTCATGATAGGTTGTGAAAAAGAAATAAAAATTGTTATAATAATTGAAAATGATAAAGCCTAGCCTACTGAATGAAGCATATCCCACCTAGATTCTCTACTGCTACTACATTTCTCAATCAACTAGAAACTCCAGAAATTAAAACAATTTACACAATTAGTTTTTCCATTCTCTGCTTCATTTTGTTTCATTATGCTATACCATACTGAAGTCAAACCAAAATACTTCAGGATGGCTGCCTGGTCATGTGGTATGCGCTCTAAATTGTCGTTTGGTGGTCTCAATGGTCCAAACCCTGCAAACCATCATCCCTCACAGTCTTGTGCATGTTTGGGTTAGGAACATCGGAAACATAATATGTAAAACAAAACAAACCCTCTTTTTTTTAACTACTATGCATTGTCTGTTGAGCTGCATATGTTGTTAATGGTTCATATACCTTAATAACTGACTCTTTTTTTTACAAAATAACTAGGTTTGGTTTACACCCTATTGGCCAATCATCATGCTTTTTACATAGGGCCTAATGTATTTTTTATGGCAACATTAAGGCGTAGAGTCCTGTGAAGAGGACCTTAAAAATGTGAAATCTAAACTTTCACCAGGCACATATTTATATATTTAAATTCTTAAAAAAGGTAAATTATACCATGCTAGATTATCAGAATAAACATTGTTAAAAACAGTTAGATCACTAGATCTATATCTACTAAACAAGAACCTGGGTCTTCATCCAGGGGAGGTTTTAAAAAAATCATAACCATATATATATATATTTACTTAAAATCATCTATGTCCTGGTTTGTCTTCCTAACATAAGAACAGAATAAAGATAAAATGAACCAGAAAGATCCAATAGGGGAACATTCATCACATGACACATGCTAATTAATAGATCTGTTTACTTGCAAATACTTGAACTTCTTGAAATACTTATGCTAGTAATAGGCGGGTGTAATTTAGAGAACATCTGAAGACAATAAAATGGCGGGGCATTTGATGTAATAGGAAGATCACTGGGATCTTTCTTTAGACCTAGATCTACCTTATGGTTATCAAGAATCTAGATCTGCTAGACAATATCTAAAGTATATTCAATACAGCACTTACTTTTAATTATTCTAAAATTAAAACTAATAAAAACTTACTCAGATTGCAAAATAATCTCTTTTTCTGAAGGTAATGGCGTCTTAGGTTTATCAGATGAAGCACTTTTCAACTTGTCTCCATTTTTCTTTCCTTTCCCCTTCTTTCCCTTTTTAGGAGGCATAGTTTGACAAAATAGTTTTAAATGATCTTCCTGCTGTAGGCGGCAGCCATAATGCGTTTCTTTTCGTTACCATGACGACTAATGATATGCTTTAAATCTACCTTTAGTTTCGAATATATTGCTCTGCAACATTTTGTTGCACTTTAGATTGATCTATAATTATTTAAATCTAGTTAGCTTATTCACATATTATTTAGATTGTATTTGTCATTGATCAATTATTTTACTCAACTGAAATATTTTAAAAGATTTGTTAACTCCATAATTTCGTTTCTCCAAATGCTTGTATATAGGTCAGTGATTCCTCAACCCAGACATACATGTTATGACACTGCACTATATAAATTATGATCAGTGTTTAAATTTGAGTAAAACAATACATTTTCCCCTATCCATTGTAAGTTTAGACTATCATTTATACTCAAATTAATATAATCCATATCTAAATTTGTTTGTTGTTATTGTTTTCGCATAGATTCACACACACTAGATCTAGATTTTTATTCTTGATATAGCTGATTCTAGCTGGTGAGTTTTTTGTACCTCGATTTTCTATGTATGTAATACAGAAAAGCTTGGAAGTTTAGACTGGCAACACAGAAGAGCGCGCACGAAACTAGCTGTTTAAAAATGGCTACTTCTTCCGAAGACGACAACGATGATTCCAACAAATACGACCCAGAATTAGATTTTTTATCTTCTAGTTTTAACCCTGAGCGAGCCCTTTTTACAGACGCAATAAAGGTTCCATATCCGGATATTAAATCCTTTTCAAGTTTAAGAAATTATCAAAGTGCAATAGAGAAACGTCGAAATACACAACAACTTGAACAAGGTGAAGGGAAAGTGACACAACAAACCAAAGGCAAATCTGATCATAGTCATACTAGTCATAGATCTACTAGTCAAAGCGAATCTTTCCGTCGGAGATCTGACGATCAAAAAAGAACCCATTCTCTTTCTGAAAAAATTCAAAGCAAAACTAGTTATAGGTCCTCAACACTTCCAGCGGCGAGTTGGAAGACAGACAAAGAAAAAAACCTATTTGAAAGAAGGAAAGCAGATACAAGTGATAATTATTATATTAATAATGCAGAGAAGCTTTCTAAAAATTCAAAAACATTGGATGCTGGATCATATAGATCTAGAAATTCAAGTGCATCGAGCTCCAGTAATAGCCTTTTTATGCCAACAACTTCGAGTACTAAAACAAAAGTAAGCAAAAAGTTATTAAAATGATTGATTTTATCAATATTTTTGTCTATTGTAAAATTAAATTACTATAATACATTGACATCAAGCATTCACTTAGATCTATAGTAAAGTAAAGCGGGTCTCTTGAAATGAAAAAACTGAGTGTATCAATGAATTTCTCATCTTTTTGTCTTTAAAAATAGATTATTTAATTTATCACTAAGCTTAGTTAAAATTAAATCTGAGGTCAAAGACTTGTTGGGTGGGTCAAGCGTACTTTTCTTGACTAAATTTCCCCTGTTGTTAGTATGGTCAATCTAGCTGATGGAAGTCTAAAGTAGATCAAAGAAAATATCTAAAACATTTTAATCACTTTCTTTTCTGCTCCAATGCAAGAACACCAGCCGTTGTCACCTTTCCCATGCTCCACAACTTCATTCTAGGCTTGTAACTAATGTTACACCAAGGTCATTCGACAAAACAGTTTTACCTGTAACTGGCCGCGCTAGAAATAAAAATCCTTCTGTTGCAGGGGAGGGAGTATAGGGGGCACGGTAGGTGGTCTTATACATTTTCCCTCTTTTCTAACATGCTCAGTGGACACGAGGAGGGGATCCACGCCTAACTCCGTACCTAGCTTAAGTCCACTCTTTTAACAGCTCAGTGCAAGTAATGTAACTGGCTTGACACAAGCTCCCATTAGATACAGCAGTCTTAAGCGTACCTGGTCGATCCATAATTGTTAGTGCAAAGTTACCTCTCCTGTGTTGAGCAACTGTCACAGTGCATCAAACTGATGTCACACCTATTTTTTTGGTACAGTATTTGGTCAATCAATAAATTCTACTATTTTGATCTCGAAAACTAGATTTGCTTATATATATTGATTTAATCTGCATTTTAAAATTAGACTTTTTTATCCTGATATTCTACATACTCAATCTTGTAAAATTCAGCATAGTTCTCAAAGACCCCCAATTAAATACCTTCAGACTCAACATATTTATATTTCCTTAAATCTGTTTTCATGCAAAATATATGAGTCTCTGAGCTAATAAGTCATCAGACTAAAAAATAGCCCTAAGCCCTTGACCCTTCTCATTCATTATCGGATGGTAAAAACAAATTCCACACCTCTTGAGTTTAACCTGACATGAACTTTGCCTTTATAAGGAAAAGGAGGCAACATGTGTTGGAAGTGAACAAAATAGGTGCTTGCGCAGTAGCAATATAGCAGTTCTTTTGTAAACTTTCAAATAAAGAAATTTTGGTAATAATTAGATGAGCAGATCAAGTGCATGTATATACCATTGGCGACTGTTCGAGCCCTATAAAAAATGCCTTACTCTAAATATTCATATTATTGACACATTGACATTAATTTTGCCAGGAAACAAAATTTCTTTTGGCATGGATCTAGATTATTCTAGATCTATGCCTGAATATGTCTTTGAATTCGGAATGACCTATATCATGAGTGTAGTGCAGTTGTCAAAGTAATTCTTCTCACCTTTCTCATGTTAGGAAAGCCTGCCACAAAATCTTTCGCTTTTAAAGAAAAAGATGGTTGTTGAGGATCATGTCCATAACAAACATACATAACACTGAATTTCAATATTATTATTGAAATATAATATTTAATATTATGCCTACATAATGATATGGCCTTTAGGAATCAGCAAGCAACTACAGATTTATGCAGTATTATCCAGCTATTCATTATTAGATATGCACTCTTTTTACTAGGATTAAGTGATATCTAGAGCTCAGTGGAACAACATGTTAATAGTATCTGTGCTGTAAGTTAAATAATTATTATTCACAAAATAAAAGTGGTTTCACTGAAACTAAATCTATATCTCATTTTTTTCAATTGTTAAACTGAAATGTAAATCTTGATCATTAAATGTTTGACTACCTGGAACAAAATGATTACTGGTGAGTGGAAAAAAAATTGCAACACTGACAAGGGCATTTAGTTCTTTTTGGATTAAATTAGAGCATTTATTATATTATTTTAAAAGGATTTATTCTAATGACTAATTTTACAAGCTATTTTAAATTGTTGCATATATGACCACAAATCTATGCATTTTTCAGGATGTTCTGGGACACAGGTCTAGTTCATCATCAAAACAAACTGTTCAGCACTCAAAGCCATTACAAGCAGAAGAAAAGGCAACAACTTCACAATCTAAAGAACAATTAAAAAAGAGAAATGTGTTCACCCGAATGAGCAATGGTATTTTATTCATTTGGTCATTGTGAATTTTGATAACCAAATTTTATTAAACATTTCATTTCTAATTTTTTTATTTTTGTTGTGATATGTGCATAATAATAGACTATATCAATGTTATAATCACATGTTCAGGATATTTAGTTCATAAAGATTTTAAAATAATTTTATGAAAAAAAGCTTTTGTACTGTATAATATAAACATTATTTTTAGATGAGAATGAAAAAAGCATTAAAACATTTTTTTTTTTTTTTCCACAGTGGAAGGGCCATTAATTTTATTACAACGCTGTGTAAAAGAACGTCTCCTTGTAAGGGTCATTACTAGAGGTGCTGTCTTTTTGCATGGAATCTGCCGAGGTTACATTGTAGCATTTGACAAATATTTCAACATGGTAAAATGATTGGATCAGAATTCCTGAAGTATTTAAATGATTTTATTAAAATAAACTAATCTTTATCTTTTCGTAACCAGAATAAACAAATATTGACTTACCCTTAACATTTTTTTCTTTTATTAATGCATCATAAAATGTTATTTCTTAGGCCATGATTGATGTAGAAGAAATTTATAGGCGACCTGCTAGTTCAGGCAAAATTAGAGCAGTAAGTATGAGTTCGTTTGTAAGAAAATTTGAATATTTTAAAGTCACAAAGTGCTGTTGTCAGCATCACTGAGTATCCAATTAGGGTCAAGCTTGCGCCCATTTATGACCCTTTGACTAAATGGAAGGATTTTACCCAGAGGAGAGGAATGAGAGATTGGCTCTTCACCTATCCAGGCCAGGAATGAGAGATTGTCTCTTTACCTATCCCTTTGTTCTGATGCTCCCCGTCAACTAGATATCATTTAATCATATCTGTTAGCGTTTAGCCAACGCTATTGGTTCCTTCTTCCCAAGGGGTTCCTATAATATACTGCCACTAGCCGTAGGAAGGCAAACATCACCTAACCCTTGCCAGGGAGTGGTGTGGTGGATTTAATGAGTTAGCAGAGCTTTCTTACATCCTCTACATATGACATGTTTGTTAACTCAAATAATAAATAAATCTGGCCAAACTTGTACTCATTGTAGCCCCCTGAGGGAAGAGGATGGAAGAGGACAAATTCTTTTTGACTGTCTCAGTTTTTCTTCAACTCCATCTCAGTAGGCCTGGAAAGTCATGTTCTTGTAGTTGTCTAATAAATATTAAAACTCTTGAAAAAGTTACCTGTAACATTTACAGCCAGGTCTTCATCAGCCTTCTTCATGTACAGCAACTATCTGCAAAACATTTTTCCAACTAAAATGTTGAGTTTGTAGACAATAAAAGAAAATGTTTCTATTCTGTTGACTTTACATCACTGGAAAAGCAATTTTTTTTTTTTACTAGTGCCATTATCAAAAAGATGTAATATATAAACATTTTGTTTAAAAAAAGTTATCTTCTACCTGGGTATAGGCTGATAGCAAAGTGGTTTAAAAAAATCTTCAACTCAATATCTCATTATTTCAATGTCTTAGTTCATTCTTGAGTTAATATGCATTTTGAAAGAAAGAATTAGTAATAAAAAAAAACAACCTTGCTACTCAAAAGTATTTAAATTATTTTCTTTGTTTATTCCTAGAATTATTTTGCCCACTGTCTGAGCATTGACTTGACTTGTTTTTCTTCTCAGAGAATCTCTCACAAAATATGTACTGCGCAAAAAGTTTTGCAGAAAGAAAGAGCAGTATGTGAATCAGAATGGAAAGAAAAACAACAATCCACAAACAAACAGGTGATGGAGACTAGTAGCAGCTTGCAAGCCTTAAATCTTCTGTCCTCACTGATTCCTTCTACATCAAACCAGCCTAGGTCATCTGCACAGAATTATAGGCCTCCTGCAATACAGTCAGGCATTGCTTACCCTGACAAGACTAACCCTAAAGGCTTGGGAACAGCCAAAGGTCAGGAAGTTGCTCTTAACAAGAAATCTAAAGCAGTGGATGTAAAAATGAGACTCAAAAGTATTTATGAAGGGGTTGATATTCCATTTTCCCCCTTTGAAAGGGAAGCTCTTATGTTGGGGATTCCAGATGAAAATGTGCAAATTCGGCATGTAAATCAGCTGTTTATTAGGGGAGATAATGTTGTCTCTTTGTCTATTGTTGAGCGCTGTGAATAGTCAACCTAGATCAATGTGCTGAAATTATTAATTAACTCAAATTCAGGGAGATAAAAGTAACTTGAAATCAATAGTTTTGACTGTACCAGGTTGCATTTAGTTTGGATTGTTTTTATTATTCATTTTTTAACTGGAGTCAAATAGAAATGTGTAATGAGTTCCCATGAGTCTACTTCTTAGTTTTAAAAGTTTATTTCTTGTTATAAACACAATAAATGTGAGAAGGATCAATGGCTTAGGAACTTTAGTTTGCATGAATCAGAAGCAGGTGCATTTTTTTTCTCATCTCAAACACTACTTAGCTACTCAACTTTCTAAATAGTAGCAACATTTTTATCCCTTCAAGTTATTTCCCATTTTACTTCCAAGACTTAACGACTTAGCCTGTATTACCAGTGTTTCAGTTACAGCGTTTGTAGCTTTTGAATCTGTATTTCATTTGTAGATGTAAGGAACTCAACTCTTGATAATTTTTATCTTAAGAGATTGGAAATAATCTCTTATGTTCAGGGTAAGAAGATTCCTGAGCACTCTTTTAATAATGGAAGCTGTTTCAGAATTATTATTTTAAAAAACTTAGTTTGAATGGGATTTTATTTTCAATGTTTGATAATCTGTATATAGCAGGCTAGTAGCTATTGTAAAATGTATTTTATAACTATTGCTTTGGAAGGAAATTGTGACTTTGCTACTTTTAGTACCGTTACCGAAGCCAACACAATGAGAAAAAATTCAATTTAACCTTGTTTTAACAGCTGCTTTATTTCAAATGTTTTGACTGTTCAAAGTTTGCATTTATAGATTTGAATGTTTGTAAAAAAAAATGTTACCTTAAAATTTGAAATTAAAACATTTACATTATAAAAAAAAATTGTCTTTGCATATCTTGTACATTGATAAATTATTTGTAGTTTTTGTTTTGAATTTCTGACTAGTGGCAACTTATACATCGACTTCACAATGTCATTCCAATTGATTTTATCTTACAGATTTCTATAGAACAGAATCACTCTGTGTCATATCACTCTGTGTCATTCCTATTTCACAATAAAATATATTTAATTCCTCTCTCTTTCAGGAAGTGTCTCTAGTAGATATTGCCTCAGATTAGCAATCAGCTTTTTATGGCCTTTCATTTTTTTTTAGTAATAATAGATATAAAAAAAATCATATCAATGCAAATACCTATAAACATTCCCACAAGTAGATGAGAATTAGGCAAATGGTTTTTTTTTACAGTAAGCCAATAAATGTGACACTTATATAATACAGACATTACTTCAAAAAAGAAGATGATTACGTCCTACACGTCATGCATCTAGTCATGCATGTTAACCAATGACCTAAATTCTGCCAAGTCACTGGTTTTCCTGGTCGGTTCAGGCAACCCATTCCATGCTCTAATAGCACTAGGGAAGAAGCATTTGTACAAATTTGTCCTAGTCTAAATTTTTGGTCGAATTAAATTGGCATTGTTTCCAAAATTTCTGTTATAATGTGATATCTCTAGGGCAATGAAATGAATGGACGTTGATAATAATAATAATCTTTATATTCCATAAGGAAATTTGTGCATTACACAAGACAAAACATAACTATAGAAAACTAAAGTATACATTCACACCAGACTCACTCATAATTTACATGCGAAAAGATTATATCAGATAGTTTCTATTGAATGATTTGATTATATACATCATAGTTGACATTTAACATTTGATTTCATGTCCTTTTGCTTCTATAATTTCGTTCAACACTAAGGGAAATAATTGAATTATGTTGTAACTTGCTTAATAAAATAATTAGCTGTTTTAATATAATTTGAATTACTGGTCATTAGAAAAATTTCTAAATATAACATAGCTCATTGATGTCTGACTACTTTTATTTGTGTGAAGTAAATTTTAAAAGATGTAGATTTCTAAAACTGATATCACGAATAGCCTATTGTAAAATATAATTTATTTATTTTCACTAAAATGTATTTTCACTACTTTATAATTTCACTTCCATCCACTGATTATTATAATTCTAAAACAGGGTTCTTTGTAGTCTTATTTTTTATTTGATTTTAAAATAGTATATAACACAAATGTGAGGTGACGACAGTTATTAGGATGGCTTGCTGGTCGTGCGGTAAGCGCACTGGACTGTCGTTTCGATGGTTCCGAGTTCATACCCTGCCCGCTGCCGTTCCCCGTCGTCCTGCGGGAGGTTTGGATTACGAAGTAGGCCTAAATTATCTTTGATTCTAAAGGAACATCCGAAACATGTCAAACATTTTACAGCAAACAGAATGGAAACCTCGATGAATTGACCAAACGGGTTTCCGTTCTTTAAACAAAAATCTTGAATTTTAGACTCAACAAAATTATCTCCCTGTCGTCATTAAACTGTGACGGAAGCTTTTTTTTTTTTTCGTGTAGTTTCTACAAGTTTCCACAAGTTTCTACAAGTTTCCACAAGTTTCTACAAGTTTCCACAAATTTCTACAAGTTTCTACAAGTTTCCACAAGTTTCTACAAGTTTCCACAAGTTTCTACAAGTTTCCACAAGTTTTCACAAGTTTCCACAAATTTCTACAAGTTTCCACAAGTTTCTACAAGTTTCCACAAGTTTCTACAAGTTTCTACAAGTTTCCACAAGTTTCCACAAGTTTCTACAAGTTTCCACAAGTTTCCACAAGTTTCTACAAGTTTCCACAAGTTTCCACAAGTTTCTACAAGTTTCTACAAGTTTCCACAAGTTTCTACAAGTTTCCACAAGTTTCTACAAGTTTCCACAAGTTTCTACAAGTTTCCACAAGTTTCTACAAGTTTCCACAAGTTTCCACAAGTTTCTACAAGTTTCCACAAGTTTCTACAAGATTCTATTGTATAAAAAGGGGTCTCTACTCAAATAGCGAAGACTATCCTATACAGATTCATTGGTTAGTAGTCACTAGAGCATTCTATATATCACGACAAATCGGACAAATGGTACAGCCAATACATGCTTATCTACAGAACATTCTAATGGAAAAATAAATATCCATCGCCATTTACCATTTTCTTTTTATTAATGTTTCAAAAATCGTTGCTAAAATTCATAAATGCTAATGCCGTCATTTGGATGCTATCCATAGTCTGCAACCAGAAGACATTAACATTAATATTACTGAGCTGAGAATTCGTTCAAGTCCCGTGATACGATCAGTCATTCATACGTTTTGTGAGCTCTGTTACACATAAGGCTCAACAACAAATCTTTTCATACTATCGTACGACCATGTTTCTATTTTCTCTAGTTAAATCCCTCGCTACGTTGCAAAAAAAAAAGGGGGGGGGGATAGCGATTTTTTTTCTCTCCCAATTTTTAGAAGAATATTAGATGGTTTTAAAGTTGTTTTTTTTTTTTAATTAGCCCCTCCCTCCCTCTGTCTGTCTGGTACAATGTTTGTACACGTTATTTCCCACTACACCCATTTTCTGATCAAGTTGACATATGACATCAATCAAACTTATATATATATATAGTAGTCCCCTTAAATAATTGTTCACTCTATTTCCCCCCCTCCCTATTAAGTTGATACTTTAAAAATTTTTTTTTATCCCTAACAAAACATGAATCAATAAATAAAGAAACTAAATTAGTTAATGAATTATTGGTAATTAATTATTTTGTTTGATATCGAATAAAAGAAATAACTTGTGCATTATTGGTAGATAAAGTTTTAAGGACGGAGTTCTTCTTGTGATCAGCTTTGTTTAAATAGACGCTATTAGTTTTGTGTGGTCTGTCTGTCCGCCCCGTCTGGTTTAGATCTCGTAAACTAGAAAAGATATAAAAAATTCGACATCATGATATTTTAGATCATTCAAAGTTGTGATGCAACCATTCACTATTAATAGTAACAAACACGGGAGGCTATTTAGTAAGGAGGATGACTATTTACCACATTTTTAACACATGTATGCAAACAGTTTTGGATTTTCTGTCTGCTTTACTTTTGTGGCACTACACAAGATCAGGCAACCTTCGATTATGAGTTTGTATTCCCACACAAACTGTCTTTGTAACCTTGTTTTTTTAAGGATTTTTTAATATTTTGTTTACACTCCAAAATTTCATTGTAGCTCTTAATAATTAAATCCTTTCGTTTATGTCTCCAATGGAAATCTTAGACGCATAATGAGAATATAAATCTTGATGCTTTGTTTCCTGTCGTCTCCTTAATGTGAACCTCTTTCAGAGCCTCCCCCCTGCCCCTATTTCCTACACCTTAATAGACAATTTTTTAATATATTTTGTGTGTGTTTCTGTTTCTCAGTACTACTTTGACTGACCAAACACTTGAAATTGTGTCCCTTTCCAGTCGATTAGACCATCCCCATCCCACAAACAAGCTTCCATTCGGAACAGTGCTATTCCATGTTAGGGGGCGGCCTTAAGCAGAGACAAACTAGGCAGCTGCGTAGGTCCTCCGATTGATTTGGGCTTCTCAAGGACTCAAAATAGTTTTAGTGAAACAATTGCGAAACATGTAATGTTGCGTCGTAGTTTATAAAATTGAGTTATTATAATAAAGCGTTGTAAATCTCTCAGTTTATATGCCACCCCAATACGAAATTGTCTTATGTATTAAATTTTGCTTCTGAGCCTTTAACATTTTCCTGTAAGATAAAAAGCTATTAAACAATTGTATTAGGGAAAGCTCTATAGCGTAGAGAGTTTCATTAATTTCTTAATTTTAAAAATACAATTACTATTCATGGTTCAATTTGTTTTCTATGTAGTCACTAGTTGTACAATAATGTGTTCGTCTCCTCCTGTCCTACATTTCAAATGAGTTATTAACTTCCCTTTTCTCTGGCTCCAGTAGTTTTGTTTATCTTGACTGCCATGGCCTGAGGCATACAAACAATGGATATATATATAGGCTGTTTCAGAAGTTGAACGAAGACTGGGGCGGATTTTAAAAAAATCACACACAGAAAGACTTTCAGTTAAAAGGCTTTCATTTAAAAGGCTTCCAACTTACAGGAAGAAAGGTCAGAGATAGTGGGTGAGAAATTTCGTATGTGACTAAAATATTTGTTCAATAAGTGTGGGCTTGATACTCGTTTTGCGAAGGTTCGTTTGTAGCTGTATCAAGGTTTTTTCTTATTTATAGTTTATGGGAAAGTTAAATGGCTTTATTTGATGTCTCTTCATTACGCATATTTTAAATAATTTAACTTGGTTAAAATAAACTTTGTAAAAACATAGTCTGTTTGAGGTGAGAAAGGCGGGAAGAAACGAGTTGTCATTTCGCTGCATGACCTAGGTTGAAAGACCCTCTTATAAAGTATTCATTGCCAACGTTTAAGAATAGGAAACGTTATCCGTTGTGCACGTGGTTAATTTTAAAAACAAGAAAAACATAATAAATAATAAAAAAAAAACAAAGCTTATTGAAAGGGATCTCTGGGTGGAGTTTACCGTAATTGTTTTTTTTTAAAGCATTGAAAAAGAAAAGGAAACGACCTGAATTCGTATCGCACGCTAACCACTCAACTAGTGAGCAGTGGCGGACTGGGGGGTCGAAATCGGTCCAGGCATTTCTATACAATCGGGTCCATGACTTGTATATCATATGATATGCATCCAAATCTAGGCCTTCCTGTCCACAAAGTCATTCTGTTAAGTTTGATAATGTATCGATATGTATGCATACAGTGAACTCTAAATCTTTATAGAAATATAGGCCTTATGTTGCTTTTTAATCACTGTATGTGTAGGCCCTAAAAGGATGAAGCGTACTACTAGCATTATATACAGATGTAGGCTATCACAGTATTTCAGAAAAAGTGTTAGATTAAAATAGTATTAAACTGTAGAGTCTGTGAGATATCTTTTTTAAACACATCGCTCAGAGGGCTTTTAAAAAAGGTTTTATAAAACCTTTAACAATTTAATGCGTGCTATAGTGGCATCCATGCGACCCTTTCGTGGCCCTACCAGCATTAACCCGAATGCCCATATAGCCAGTCCGCCCCTGCTAGTGAGGTACTTATGACTAGAGAAGATAATATAGTTATATTTTGTCTGTTTCAATTTAGAGCGGCGACCTCAGAGGTGACTAATTCAGCTTATACCACTTCAGTCAAGTAAAATTTCTTTCCATTGTTCGAGATACCAAACAAAATAATTAATTACCAAGAATTTAATAACCAATTGGTTAATTTTTTATATATATATATATATATTTTTTTTTGTGTTGACAGGTAAAAAAAAACAACAACTAATTGTGTGAAATATCATCTTGATCCGAGTTTGGTTGTCGGAGAAATAACGTTCAAAAACTCGTTAACAGACAGACAGACAGAGTAAATTGATATAAGCTTTGTACAAATAGAATGTTTTGGAATGACACATGTTCTGTATACAGAAATGTTTGAGTGATTTACTGCAAACATTAGTTAAAGAACTGTATCCGACAAATCTAGGAAGACATGAATTAACCATGTTTCAATGACTATTCATTTCAAATAAGTTTTCCAGAAATAGAGCAATAGAACATTTTTCGAAAAAAAAAGTTTCATAGGACCCCCCCCCCCCACTCGTTACGCCACTGCTGCTTGGTAGCACCTGAGAGAGCGAGAATCCAACGAGGCCTGATCGTTTCGTAAAGTAGTAGTCTCCATGGCCAATGTGTACAGGACCTCAACATGACATAGCCAGACCTTGTAGATGTTTGTTGTTTGTTTTGTTCCTTAGCCTTTGTTTAGTTCTGTTAGGATTATTATTTATTTACAAAATACAAAGCGTTATTTCGACATCGCGTGTTAGCTGAGCTGATTTAAAACACTGAACTTCTAAGACCCAATTAATCGAGACTAATGGATGCCAACTTCGAATTTGTAAGAAGCATTCGCATTTAAGCTAGCACCACAGCAGGCCTTATTTTCACAATATTATTTGTAAGATTAAGATTTTGTGGCACTGTTTTTATTATGTCGGTTATTTATTACATCTCATTGTTGTTGTTTTTTCATACCATAAAGAAATAAGGAATACTATCTGCCTATTAAATGTATATTAATTTTAAATAAGGTTGCAAAGATAGTTTGTGTTTGGAAACACAAACTCAGAACCGGCCCCCGAAGTGACCAACATAGGCAGGTTAAACGGTATGTTTCAATATTTTCAGCATGAACATCAGAAGCTAAGAACTACAAACTATCAACAAACACAACCCTATTTCCGACAATACACAAAGAAGCGCCGTGTGTGTGGAGAAAGTTTTGCCGATATTATTGTATTTGTGGGTCGAGTGACGACATTTGTGAGATATATTAATATTATTATTAATGTCATTTCATTGTTTACATGTATATGTATTCCATGAACTGATTGATATGAAGATATGGTTCAGTTTGGACCTGGCCTAACGAGTGTTATTGAATGATCATCTTATTGATGGTTTTTTTGTATGGCTTTTCTTTCATTACCTAAAAGTCATCTATATGTATACTACATATGCATGCATACTCCACTTGTGGTATTTAATACTAAACAAATACTTTTTAAATATTATACACATATTAACACATATTAACTCCCTTATAAATATAGTCTTCCTTATTTTTACTATTTATTAGAAATAGTTGTAAAAAAATGTATTTTTAGCGGCCCTCGAAAGGGGAAAAGAC